>LPNX010353600.1:563416-575141 GCA_001517045.1 Pseudotsuga menziesii | reverse complement strand
AAGGGAGGATGGAAGCCTCAAGGCCCTTTGTTGATACAGGTATAGATCTATTTTTATTCACTTTTGCCAGCTTTCTGATAAAGTACCATTCCCATATTTATAGGGGAAGATTTCGTAATTCAACAAGAAGAGTAGCAAGGAAGACTTCCTACAAAGGTGAACCCCCTTACACTTACTTATTCACTGTGATGTATTATCTTGTTTTATATTATGTACGAAGTATTGTCTTTAGTGCGTTTACAACCATTAATTGCATGATGTCTCAACATGCTTAATTAGAACTTTTGATTACTATTTAGGTAATTGAAAAGTTCTCTCACATTGCACATTACAAGGCTCTCAAGCTGCCAGTTGGCATGGATGCAAAGGATTTGGTCAAATCACAACTAGTGATTGCATGCATTGATGGTAAAGAATATGTAACATTATATTTTTGTTCTGATTGAGAAACATATCTACCCTTACTTTTCAAGTAATTGACATTCCATCAACAGTATATCATATTTGCAAGGCACAACCCACGACCCTGAACATGTATTATATGTAATGTAGAGTCCTTACACTACCATTTTGAAGTAGCTTTCTTACTTCTTCCTTTTAACCTATGTTGCATTGAGTTTCTAGGATGGGGTGGTGTGGGGATGAAGGGATGGGAACATAGATTTGGCCTCCATTTCATTGTAAATCATTAGAGCTCCAATTGTGTCCCCTTCTTTGCAAAGTCTATAAATAAGCGAGTGATAAGTTTCCAGCGCTGGTAATAACCCCTTATCTTGCATTTCATAATGCATTTTTAAGGCTCCCTTTATGCATCCCCTTTCACAGTTTGAAATTATCATCTTACTGTAAATCTGAACATTAGGAACTAAACCTTTCTCTAGCATTAGTTTAAAAATATTATTAGCCTCTTCCAAACTGCCCTTATTGTAAAGACCATTCATAAGGGTGCTGAAGCTTTCAATAACGGGAAGAAAACCCATTTTCTGCATTCTCAAATGCATCTTCACTGCAATATCTACCTTTTCTACTTTGCAAAGTCCACCAATGATAGCATTGTATGTATAAGCATTAGGTGCAACACCTTTAACCTCAATTCTGTCATACAAATTCATGACAAAATATGCATCTTCCATGCATAAACAATCAGTCAGCATATTGCAAGTTCTGACATCAGAAGCCAATTATTTTACATAGGTGTTGTTCAGAATCTCATTAAACTCCTCCTTTCTGCAATTTTTTAAGAGTACTCTGATAAGTGACATGTAACTGCTAATACTTGGGAGAATGCCTTTCCTTTCTATTTCATTGTAGAGTTTCATACCAGTATCAAATTTCCATTGATTGCAATGTCTGTCAATGACAATGTTATAGAGAGAGTCGTCTGGCACAATTCCACAACCTATCATGTTATCAAGAAGTTCAGAGGCCTCCTGTATATTTCCTACCTCAGAATGTGCCTTAATGAAAGCCCTGTAGGTAATCACATCTGGAATTAAACCTTTTTCCAAGGCATCTTTAAGGAGGTTGCTTGCCACCGATATCCTACCTTTCTTACAAAAGGCATTGATAACTGAATTGTAATTAGAAATGTTGGGCATAACACCACGTCTTTGCAGTTCTTCCCAGAATGCCAAAGCCTCAAGTCACAACATTGAATGCCAGACCCTTCTTCACCATCTGGCCCTGCAGCGCCACAGTAGCTTCCATATTACCTTGCTTGCAAAACGCATCAATGATGGATGCATATGTGAAAACGCAAGGACAAGAAGGATGACATTGCTGTGCAAAATCTTGACTCTGAACCAACTGAGAGTGAGATGGCGCTTGTCCAATATAAAACTAGGAAGAATCATGTTCCATTACAAAGACCAACCTTGACATAAATCCATAAGTTGAGTAGTCTATCCACCCCACTGTAGTATGCCACGCCATTAGATGCACTTGACTTCTTGTTGCACTTGCACCTAAGTAATTTGCACAGCTGAACTTGTCACACTAATGGACTCTAAAGTTACCCCTACCATGTGCACTGTGTCCATGGAACAACTTGACTTGACACTCTAATGGACTCTAAATCTACCGCTATAATGTGCATGCCCATACTCAGACATGTATTCTAGGTTCAACTTCCTCTAGTGTGACTGCTTTCATCATGGACTTTATTGATATTTGTCTCTTTCCTGGTTCAGTGGTGCCAGAAAGTTTACTCAGAAAATGAGCACTATATAGGTGTATGGTAGAACATAATTGCATTATAAACAATGTATCTGCAATATTGGTGAAAATCTGTGCCCAAGGTATAAAAAATTTGCGTAGAAACTGAGCACAATATATAGAAAATTGTAATATGAAAAATCTCTGGTGGAATATTGGTTAGAAAATGAGTACAATTTCTATTCCCTAACCTACAGATAATATGCTTAGAATATGAACACAAAATCTGTGCCATTGATGCTACATGAAGGTCTAAAAATTTGCTGCAAGATGTGCAAAAAATGGGTAAGATTGGATATTTCTTGGTTTACATAGGCATGCGGGTGAGTGGACCTACTTACAGCTTGTCATGTTTGCATAGATTGTCAAGTTTCACAAGTTTTGACTTAAGTCTGATGTAGCAAGCCAATGCTGCCTTGTTCTGGTTAGATTTGACCTAGTTTTGCAGTAAGTTTGAACTCTGAACTGGGATCGGGTGCGTTTCTCCTACCAACCATATGACACGTTTTAAGTATATGGTGTTTAATTTTATTGTATAATTCATGCAGAAGGCTTTAGTAACAATATTGATTTGCATTTGTTTCCCTTATGTCTCTGATATTTACGAACTTTTTCAGGTGAAGAACCCAACAGCTCGTGTTGAACATGAAGCAAGTACCTCAAAAATTGGGGAAGATTAGTTATTCTATTTCCAGCAGAGGGGGATTGATCCAGAGAAGGCAGTGGCAGCTATTATTAATGGCTTTTGTAGGGTTGTATTTAACGAGCTCCCACTAGAATTTGCAGCTGAAGTAAATCAATTGATGAGTTTGAAGCTTGAAGGCAGTGTTGGCTAGATGTTGCAAGGTCTCTCTGTAACACTATTTATGTACATGATTCTAATGGCATGAGATGTCTCGATAACACTACTGTTCAGTGTTGGGTGCTAGATGTTGATAGCTTTGTTGTGTTCTACAAGGAAATCATCTGTATATTTTCTATGAAACCTAGGAATGCCTTCAAAGTTTGTCCCAGTTAAGGAAATAATAATATGTATGTACTCTTGAATTTGTTTAAATTGTAATGAGATTAAAAATAAAGTTGTCATTGCAAGCATTGGGATCAACCCTATTCTTGTTTTACATAGGCATGCGGGTGAGTGGACCTAGTGGACCATCGCAAGTATAGCATCCCCGTCACTATTCCTGGGGTTTGCATTTTTTTTTTTAACTTAAACAAAGCATGGATACAACGATGGCTAGGCGTGGATACAACGACGCCCAGGCGTGGATATAGAGATGGCCAGGCGTGGATACAGCGACGGCCAGGTGTGGATACAGCGACGGTTAGGCGTGGATACAGTGACGGACAGGCGTGGATACAGAGACGACCAGGCATGGATACAGCGACGGCCAGGCGTGGATACAGAGACAACCAGGCGTGGATATAGTGACGTATTAGACATCTAACGAAACATAGAACATTGTCTCTCTTGCAACGCAAATTAGGGATCGTCTCTATTGCGATGAAATTGTTTCCATGAAAAAAAAAACACTTAGACGTGGCAATATCCATGATTTTCCGTGGATATTGCCACGTTTTGCTGTGGCAAAATTGATCACTTGTACTAGTGAGCTAAGTGCACAGAGGATTTTGGAAGAAAGGATCTGCAGCTAAGTGCATAGTCTTGGGTTGTTGAGAAGATCTGCAGCTGAGTGCATAGATCATAACTGTGTTGTTTGAAAAGTGTTGAATACACTACTACATTTTGATCCAAAATCCGACGGAAAAATCCGACAGCGCGTGGATTTCTCTTTTTAAACTTACCAAAAATCACAAGGATACATTTTTTTTTGTAAATGTCGCCACAGGCGTCGCTTAAGCGACGGATATTCTCATAACCGTCTCTTAACCGATGGCGCGTTTGTCGAATTGAGAAAATGAAGGGGATAAATCTAGACTAAAGTTTGCAATCCACCAAAATATTGTGTCAGTTAAGCGACGGATATTCTCAAATCCATCGGTTAAGTGACGACACGTTTGGGATTACGGTTCTTTATTCTAAACACCTAATGGTGGAACCTCAAGCATCGAACATAAAGAATTGAAGCAGCATCATGTAACATCAAGCAGAAGAGCTAAGTGGAAGGGATTGTTGGTTGGTTCTAAGTGGTAAGGTTTAAACCAGAAATAGAAAATCGATTTGGGATTTTTGTTGTGGAAAAGAGGCAAGTCGAGGGTTTCTCTTGTCATTCATGCAACCCTATCTCCATACCCATCTGTATTCTCTATCAATAATCTGTGGGCATATACCTAGAACCACAACCATCTATGTTATCTTTGCATGGTTGGGCGACCAATCCATCTACTTTTTTCTTGTATACTAAGAAATCAACAATGTATACCTTTATATGGGTTCACCAAGTCGATTTGTGGAAGGAAGAGAAGCCCCATTACTATCTTTGGCTCAACCCTAATTTTTATCTATTGGGTTTGATAGGGTTGCATTAAAAAACGTTTATTTGGATTAAACATAGCAACGCCATGGACAAGGGAAAAAAATACACAACTCAACACAGTGGTCAATAGGTCATTCTTCATCTCGTGAACAATAGGTGAGGGCCGAAGAGGATAGGGCCGTAGGGGACAGAGCTTGTAGAGGAGAGGGTGGCAGAGGAGGGGTTGAGGAGGGTTTGTAGAGGTGGAGGACGGTTTGCATAGGTCACATTGAGGCTAACAGAATGCCTCAAATTGGTGAGTAATCTATGTTTGCTTAAATAATTTTGATTTGGAATTAAAAAAACAAGCTCTTAATGTAGAAGAAATCTTATTTAGCATGTATTTACACTGGTATGGAAAATCTGAAAAGACTGTGTTCATAATATAGTTTAAATCTAAACTTTTCTTCCCCTGAATTGCCCTCTCACTCTCTATGTGGAAAGTTTTCCCATTTGCCACACCTAATTTTGCAAAAGTGTTTCTGGGTCCCAGCAGGATTGAAAAGAGAACAGTTGACTGTAAACAATAGTGTTTTTATTCAGGTATTTCATCTTTTTTGTGAAGCACTCAGCCTAAATTAATCCCTAAATTGATATACCTGGATTCTGAGATCTACATAGAATGCTGATAAACTGTGCTCAATGGACCCTCTACCCCATGCAAATATTGAAACTTGATATTTCCATAGTCCGTTCTCTTTATCATAGGTCCTCTTTATCATAGTCTGTTTTTATTAACATGTTGAATTGAAACAAATTTGCTTCTGAATCTATACTCTCGTTTTTGTGGATTTTTT
This sequence comes from Pseudotsuga menziesii, assembly GCA_001517045.1. Classification (NCBI taxonomy): domain Eukaryota; kingdom Viridiplantae; phylum Streptophyta; class Pinopsida; order Pinales; family Pinaceae; genus Pseudotsuga; species Pseudotsuga menziesii. The sequence goes on along the minus strand of LPNX010353600.1, from coordinate 569,653 downwards.
TTTGGCATGCAGTCAAAATGCAATCCAACTTGAAGAAAAGGAGAGAAGTGAGAAGGAGAGGTTGCATCAAATTATGGATGAGGCAGAATCATTTAGGGAGGAATTCTACAGAAAGAGGAAGATCCACTGTGAGACAAACAAAAACAACAACAGAGAAAAAGAAAAGGTGATCTACATGTATATTATGCGTAAATCTATCTTGTTTTATATATTTTTGTATTTGTTGTGATGTGATGATGAACAAAGAAGATTCTTCTTTAAGTTATGTTTTAACTTCTATTTTGGCTGTAGATAGTCATGGGATATGATTGTCAAATCTTTTTCATAAATTTGATACACAATTTTTGTTTTCATTAGTATGGTCATATTGATCAGGTGATCTTTCTTTGCATTGTAGTAAGTCTAAGATGCTCGATTTGCACATTTAAATTTGGCTTTCTGTATGTGAGGCCACACATTTCCTACAATTGCTATCTTCAGTCATCTAATTGCTGTCTGTAGGCAATGATCACAGTCAATGATTTTATGGAAGCCACAATATGCTATTTATATAGTTCATTCATTTTTCAAAGGAAAACATTGTTAGATTCCCCCCCACTTACCTGGACTATCAGGATGGAGGGAAGCTCAAATGCCAGCCACAATAGCGTCCCCATTGGCAACATGCCTTGGTTGGATGCATTACATGATTGAGCTAACCCTTGTGGCTTTTATATTTTGGTTTTTGCTGAGGTTCAGTGAGTCATTGCAAGCTTTGGGCTAGGTTAGCCCTGATGACTTGTTTCAAAAGGGACTTGACAAGACTATTGAAGAGTTGGAAGTCATTGTCAAATCTCACACACTGCTATTATGTGGTGCCTAATGATCCATTGTTGGTGATTGGTTCCTTAGATCATTGTTGAGGTAGAGTTTGGTGGCCATCTATTGCATCTTCAAAAATAATTTGACTCTTTTCATATTTTCATGTGAATTCTTATTCAAGGAAAACTAGATATCCATATCTAGTATTTTATAAATATTATGTTTAGTTGCTTAAGACTTAGTCACAAAGGTGACTAGTACAATGAGGTCCCATACTTCCTTTAATATGCTGAGAACTTTTTAACTGACTTGCTTTCTAGAAAGGCTTTTCAAGATGCTCCTTAATGGTATAAAATTAGATATCTGGTCATATATGATGTAACCTAACTATACAGTATATGATACCTAATTTGCTTGGGTTAAGGGTTGAAGTTGGCATACCAGACTTACATGTTTGACTTGCTCCCAAGCAAAATAAGAAAAACTGATTCAAGGTGAGTCAAATTTGTGTTGATTGTGTTAGACTTGGGTCAAACTCAATCAACCCGAGTTCACTTGCCAAATGCCTATATATTCCCAGAAGCTGTGGCAAATGAATCATTTTTATTTTTAGTATTTGTCAAGTGTTTCCTGAGCTGAGTCAAACTCTTGAGTCTTCTGCCTTGTTGATATTTTTTGCAAACAGTGTCTGGTAACATTGGTCTAAATGATTAAATCCCAAGCTAGTATAACCAAAGTAAATTTAATGAACCTATTATGGCACCATCAACCATCGTGTATTCTGTGTATCCACTTGCCACATAGGATGAGGTCACCACTAAACAATTAGTTTAACTTCCGTTTGAGTGGACCTTTATTCCAATACCTGAACTCATACCATAATAGGTCAATTCCACTGGAAATGAGATTTGAAATTAAATGGCTTAGAGGTAGTTCTTCATATCTTTACAAATGAGTGGATGCATAGATTTTGCTTATTGAAAGTTGAATTTAGGAACATTCATCTTTCACATTGAGAGAATATATTGTCATTCTGCTGACAAAATAGAGTAGCTTATCTCATTTTTGCTTGAGAAAGTATGTTAATGGGATATCGCTTGCAATATACTTTATTTAGGTTGTAACATACCATTAGTGGGCAGATCATATAGAATTAATTGTTTAAGGCACAGTAATTTCCTTAAATGATTATTGCTCATATAGTGTAGTTCTCTTCATTTAAACTAGCTATTATTTCTAGCAATTTTTGTTATGACCTTCATAGTGCTATATAGGTTTGGAATGTACAATTAGTTCAGCAATCTCCTCTTAGAACAAGTTCTTAAAGGGTCTTAGTACACAGAAATTTGTGATGGACATATTTGACGATGTTAATACTTTTTCTCAATAAAGTAGGATTTCCTATACCATTTGATAGGCCTCTCCACTAAAGCCACTGTTCCAAACCATTCAATATTCATGCACTTGGGAAGCTTCCCTATTCTGCCACACTTCCAAAATGTGACAAACAACAGAATAGAGATTAGACCAATTTAAACCCAAATATTGAAGAACTTTGTGTTCTATAATACCCCAGTTATGAACCCCACTAACGTCAATCAGTTGCTGAAAGAGATCAGCCATTCCATGCTCTTCTGTGACTCCCTTATTCACATTTATAACACTTTGTACCACATGATATACCCATGATTCTAAATAGCCTGTTTCTGTGGGAAGCTGAAAAGTTCCTCCTTGTGTAATCTGTATTAACTTATTTCTTATATTGAACATCAACCAGGATGGGAAGGTTGTAGAGTGGAGAATCATGTGCCGAAGAATCAACATCAGTCTTGAAATTAGCAAAGACCAGCAAACCAATTGCGTGCTGTTAAGTTCCACTGGAGGACAACTTACATTGCTGAGTATAGAAAAAATATTCTCTACCATTTTGATTTTTTCAAATGCATTTGAATAATGAAAATCCATGAGAAGAACTTCCAAATGAAATAGACCCACAGGAATGCCTTCTCTAGACCCACAAGCAATGCATCAAGAATGTGATCACAAAGTTCTCTTGATTTTGAATCAGATGAAGGTGACACCAGAGCATTGATGAAAGCAATAGCTGAATCTCTTACTGAATTAGAGACTCCTGTTGGCAAATTACCTACAGCTGATTGAGCAGTATATCCTAGCAGCATTTTTTCCAGCCATGAAGCCAAAGAAGATGAATCCATCAATAAGAACTTTTCTTGCAAGGTGTGTTTCAAGTTAATATAACTCGGATCACCTGTTAAAAGATTAACAAATAGCTGTAGCACCTTCGTATTCACTGACTCATTATGGCATCCATCCAAAGCATCAATTAAAGGAAAAAAGTTACCATTGCCTCCAAGAAATTCCTGGAACTTGTTGGATTGGTTCAACATCAATGAGTCCTCAGTGTTCCCAAAATAAAACTTAAGCAAAATGACTTTACTAGGATCTGTTCTCAGGCATTCCACCATATCAGTTGCACTTGTAAGTAGATTCTCTTTAATATATAAGTTAACCTCCTTGCTTGAGTTCATTTCTTTTACCAGGCTTTCCATGTTCTTCAGCAAACATAGATCACTATACATACATCTCTCTTCTATAGAGGGAATTAAATTATTGAACAGGATTCTACATTTATCATGTATACCCTCAAATAGCCTGTCAAACTTTATGGTCATTATGACCTCAAGCAAACTATTGAAAACTTCTGCATCAACCTCAATTCCCCCTAATGAATCTCTTGCTCTGAAAAATTGCTCAATTGTATACAAAAATCCATCAACAGAGAGGGTAGAAGAGACCACAGCTGCACTCCCTGGATGAACATGTGATGGGAAACCATGCAATGAGGAGCTCAGAAAAAGTTTGTTCAGGTTCCCTGTGTTTTCTTTGCTCACAATTCCTCTAAACTTTGTTAGAGTTCCAAGTACAAACTCTATAAGCTTAAAGCTAGCTCCTAGCTTCCCCAACAGCTCTTCCTGCTTTGGCTTGTCATAACCTGCTTGAAGCAGCAAATTTAGTGAAAACAGTGCATCATCTTCGCATTCTTTTCAAATCAAACAAGGCTCCACTGGGTTCTCCTATGGTTGAATACATTTTTTTGTCGCCCCAAATTTCTTCTCTTTATTTCCTCTTCACCAACCTTGACCTGTATGACTTGTAGAGCCTTAAGGGCAGCCTTTCCTATGTTTTGTAGCGTCTTCTTGCTTCTTTTGTTATGCTAACTATTCTTCTCTCCTCTTATTCCAATATTGTTGTATTTGTCTTTGGGGAGTGTATCAGTTGACTGATTAGCCATCTAGCCTATAAAAAATGAAGCTCGACAAAACACTCAATTTCTCAGGTATGCATATGGGCAGACTATAAATTGACACAAACACCTTTATTTTGCATAGCACTATGTTTTTCTGCCTCATAGAACAGTGAGAATAAAGCCTCCCAATATCTGGAAAGGGGGTTAAAAATAACCGATAAATACATTGTGCATCACAATATTATAATGGATAATCAAGAGAGATTTTACACCTAATTCTAGTAGATCAAAAATTCATCAAGGATACCTAGCCTTCTACATTATAAACACAGTCAATACATTCATTTTCTCCTCAATATACTCATAGGAAAAACAACATAGACAGTTTCCAAACTGGAAATAAATCAACAGTTATCTATCTTGCTCCTAATCTCTATAGGAAAATCATGAAAACCCATCATTATTAATTGGTACACAGGCCCAAACTATGGTGTTCTTCCAAGTTACAATGATCTCTGGCTTGCTTGCATAGCTCCTCTAGATGTATGGCTACTCTGATTGTACCCAATCCCTTTATTCCCCCCATTACACAGAGAGAGGATGGTATCTTTTTACACAGAGAAGACCATGAGTTACCATCCTAAATTCCTTAACAAAAATGTATTAAACCCCTAAATTTGTTGTTAGTTGGAATTACAACATGAGCATTGAAATGGGGATGACAATCTATTGTAGTTGGAAGATTATCTAGGTGGGATTTGTTGAATTCCTTCTTCAAAGTGAGGGAGACGAGAAATTGTTAAGGCACTGATCAAGACCTGGTTCTAGAGTAGCTAAAAACATGATGTGTAACTTGGTTACTATACTAAAGAACTAGTGAGCATTGATTTTGGTTACCTAGGTGCTCCAGTGGATTGTGGTAAACCCATATGAGGGCTTCAAAGTTTTGTAGTCATTTCTTCTTTCTAAATCTATTTGAGCTTTGTATTAAGAGGGGCTGTCGTCAATATTTGTATTAGGATCACTTTAGTTTTGACAGGACCACATGTAACATTGAAATGTCGAGGGTAGAGGAAAGTTGGATCTACGTTGGTAGTTATTTTTACATTATTTCTTTTGTAATTGTTTATTTCAAATTTTGAACCATTGCCATAGAATCAATCTTCACAGTACACTTGTCTCATCCTTAGATGAAAAATCACAGGCCGTGATCCACCCCAAACCTCAAATAAAAAAAAGTTAGACAAATTATTTTTGCATTAATTATTAGTTATCTATGCAATCCATGGATAGCTACCACTTATATATATATATATATAATTGCTTATTTCCAATCTGAAAAGTCCAAGTCCGCCATGTAAGAAAGGCACTAATAATTTTTCTTGTGGCCTTTTGAGGCTTTGTGCAAATCATGAGGTTTTGCTTGATCAGGTCAATGGTTCTTTGTCTCTCCGTCAGTGCCTTTTTGAAGGTTATTGTATTGTCCTCTTTTTTAAGAAAAACATGATTGTTATATGTTGTTATAGATCTTTTTTTTATTCAGATGAATATCAAAGATATCCAAATTCTAAGATATAAACCCTATCAATATAAAAATGATAAATCCATTACTATTCTAAAATTTAATAAAGTTGTAACTTTCCATCATCAAAATCACCATCTTTCATGGTTCATTTTGTCAAGCTAGATGAAGAGCTCTGTTTGCTTCAGTGTTAGAGAGTTCTTGGTAGATCTATCTACTTGTACCAACTATAAAATTAAATCAAGGCCAGCAATCTTATGTGGCGGTGGCATCTATGTCATCTCTCATAACTTTGTGTAAACCTATCCTGGACAATAGTAAACTTGAATTTAGGTCAGCAATCTTGTCATGCAATGCCTTGATGATGAAGGCATATATCAATATTTCAAATTTAGCATTGGGTTCACAACTTGCACTTCAAATTGAAAGTTTAGATTGTTAACAACAAAATGTGACCCTCAATGATTGCTCATTATCTCACGATGATGATGTGATATAGCAGCCACCTTACATTGTGCAGGCCACAACCACATGTTACTCACAACTTACAACATTCAATGGCTTGAGCTAGCCCACAGAGCTAGTTAAAAGTTCATGTTATAATGATAAATTATTGTATTGAGAGTAGTTAGCATTGTGTTACTAA
>LPNX010353600.1:541545-563165 GCA_001517045.1 Pseudotsuga menziesii | reverse complement strand
ATAAAACTTTCTCTTCAAACTTTTCATGGGCTTGTAAACAACAAACAGAGTCTTAGATAGATATCTCAAGGACTTTAACTAAATGTATAAACATGAAGAGTTGGAAACCCCAAACTTAAGTGCATATGGAGAACAAATTAACAATAAAGTGATAAAAAAACAATTTGTAGTCAACATATTCAAGTACTAGTGTACTTATACTTTATCAATGAAAACATTCCTTAAGTTAGTTGTTGACTCTAGTACATCTCAAGAATGTGTTCCATTCCTCCAGTCTTGTACTGTGACCTTCACATGTGCTTCTTCCTTGATGCCCTACAATTATTTTTCAAAATAGAATGGACCCTATTCATCTTCTTCTCAAAATAGAATGGACCCTAGTGCTTCATCTTCTTATCATCCAGTAGGATGAGAGTTTGGAAAATGATTTGGAAGAACATCATACCGATTCTCACTTGATTGTATAGTGATAGCACATACATTCACTTGATCAACCATTTTTTCTTCTTGAATATCTACTTGATTTTGATATCCTAGTGATATTCTGAATTCTTTTACATTAACTATTTTGGATTATAATTTTGGATACGATGAGATTCCTATAGTGGCTTTAAAATGCTTTTACAATTTTGTTGTGAATATTCTCTGAATTCGTGATTAAGTGTTAAAGCTCTGAAGAGGCCTGAAAACTGTAATAAAATGCAGGTGAAGCTTGAAGGAGATATACATCAGGGTATAGCTCATTACAAGAAGGCATTGCTTTATAATTGGCACTATGCAGATGCTATGCACAATCTTGGTGTTGCATATGGTGAACTACTAAAATTTGACATGGTAAGTGTAACTTGAGTGTTTGAGTATCTTACTTAACTAGCTATGTCAGTCTCAGGTGTGACAAATATGCTTATTTGTAATTGCTTTTACTCATGGAATTTGATTTCAATCTTACTGATTTGTTTTTGGTAATTCTGTGGATTCTGGTTTGCATATTGAGTTTTGTCTGTCAAGTGCCTTTTTTAACTATTCTATATTTTTTATTGTGCAAATAATATCTTGGAGCTATACAATTTTTATATGCACTGTGGATGGATGTGGTTCACCGTTCTACTAATTTTAGACAGTTATTTGGCCTTTTCCAATATTGTGATAAATACATATGCTTATTGTGATTAATTTTTCTTTCATCTAGATAGTGGCATGACTTTATTCATAGTATATTCAAGGTGTTCCCTCGTTTATCTGTCTATTTGTCTGTCTGTCTTAAGGCAATTGTGATGTATGAGCTTGCTCTGCACTTCAATCAAACTTGTGCGGAAGCATGCAATAATTTAGGAGTCATATACAAAGATAGGGATAATATTGACAAAGCTGTGGAGTGCTATCAGGTGAGTTGCTTATTCACTGTTTGGATTTTGGCTCTTTTTTATCTCAAACTTCATTCTTAGTTATAACTGCAAGCGGAGGTGATGACCTGTTTTACCTAAGAGTCTCCTTATGTTCTGCAGATGGCCTTGTCGACCAAGCCTAGTTTTTCACAATCTCTTAATAATATTGGTGTGTTTTATATTGTTCAGGTTGGTTCATGGTTTACTATACAGCGTCTTGTTTGCAATGTCAGAATGCTCCACTCTTTAGTAAATAAATTGAGGGTGACATACAACTAGTTTGTTTTATCGATACAGGGTAAAATGGATGCTGCTGCAAGCATGATTGAAAAGGATATAATGGAAAATCCTGCATATTTTGAAGCTTATAATAATCTAGGTGACTATACCGAGTTTTCAGGCCTTTAATGAATTTGAAGGACATGGCAAGCTCATCCTTTCATTATCAAGCTTTGCAAGAGGAACGTACAAGTCGTCAACATCAATTGGCAAATGGAAATGGACAGTTGAAGAATGTGGCATATCTAAATGGGCAATTATCTTCAAAGAATGGACGCCCACGAGTTATTACTAATATTTCTCACGCCTCACCATATCGTATATCGGGCCATAAGACCTAAGGTTTTCACTCTAAGTAAATTGCCGGAACTAATGCTCACTTTATTACTCCTTTCTCTATGATATGATATCTCCTTGCCAGTCACAGTTGGCAGGAACCTTGTCATGCACATAGAATTTGTTAGAGTAATTGGTGCATCTCACACTGGGGAGAACTACATCTGTGTGCCCTAGCTCATACCAGCCAGCCAACAGCATAAGCATAAGATATTCCAGGGTTTTCCTGATATGATGGTAGTACCAAGCACAAACTTTTAACCCAAGCTTAACTACTACCCTATCTGTCTGGTCTCACCCCAACGCAGCAGACCTCTAAATAAATTACTCTCTTAATTGGATAATGAAGAAGAGTCTCAAAGCTTATTGGATAGTAGTAAGATTCAGTTGGAGCTTCAGACTGATAAAAGTTGTACCTCACCCATCATTCATTACTCGCAGAAAGAAACCTTCTTACTAATAAAATCTGTTGGAGCTAGGACCCACATTGGGGCACCTGGTCTAATCAATGGAACTCATGATGCACATATATTAGGTGAACTAAATCTCTCTGTTGTACCATTCGGAGAAGAATTTAGACCTAGATGGTAAGTTCAGGAGGTGAAGTTGAATCCGTGGATCTCGTTGAGTAATCAGCTGCTGTGGATTCTGTTACACATCCTCTATTGACTGATCTTGACTCGATTGACCAAGAAAGTAGCTTCTCTCTAGTTGAACATGTATCCATGGGCCGAATGTTAAGGCACGAAGTACGCATCTGAGCTTACTTGTTTAATCCGTCGAGCTAGTTTCATCAGAATCAAGGAGGGCAGCCGCAGTGGATTATGAAGATTATGTTTATTCTGAATCTCCTCGTTTACCAGGAGAAGAATATGGGCAAGCTGCTTAGCCTGCAAATAATTTTTTTAAAAAAAAATTGAATAAATCGTCGGATAACCGACGGAGTGCAGACAATTTTTTTTTAACCGATGGCTATAAACCGTCGGATAACCGACGGTTTTCTATGGTGAACCGTCGCTTAACCGATGGAAGGAAGGTTATTTGTTTAAAAAAAATTGACTACCGTCGCTTTTTTCGATGGCTATTATGTCGCTTAACCGACGATTACATTTTATATCCATTGCGTAACTGACGCTTAAGTTTAAAGTTTATTATGAATTAGATGTCGGATAACCGATGACTTACATTAAACCGACGATAAACTTAGGTGTCGCTTAACCGATGGATTTGAAAGATGTCGGATAACTGACGATACACCACCGACGCTTAAAAAAAATCATAGTGTCGTACATTCGATAGGGAAGTGTCGAAAATCCGACAATACGGCCGTCGGATTTTTGGTAGAAATGTAGTAGTGATATAAACGCAGTTCTGTGGATGTAGCCCCTACACTGGGGGTGAACCACGTATATCTTGTGTTGTGGTGGTTCTTTTGTTTTTGTTTCTGTTATGTTTTTATGCATTTGATAAGTAGATGAATGATAAGTAAGATATATTGCTAAGTACTAACTTCGCTGTGAATTCCTAGTTAAGGGTTAAGCAAGAAACTGTCTTTTTATCTAAACTGCGAAGCTATATAAGTGAATGTCAAAGCTATGTATTGCATAATTATTCTTTGTTAAGGATAAAGGTACAGTAATATCCCTCTTTCTCCTGCAGAAACCTGATTCTGCGGCACCCCATAGCTGTTTTGGGTGAGACTGCAACCTGTTCACAGGTTGTTGCCGAAAGGGCCAACACTGTGGGTCTATTTGTTGGTGCGAAGATAAAGCATTAGAACCGGGGTCTACCCTAGCACCCAACAAATTGGTTCCGTTGCCAGTTGAACCAGTATCTGCTTCAAGAAGGATCTACGTCGTACCTAGAGGGATGGGATTTGGAGGCCCTCAGTAAAACAAATCAGTGACTAGGTTGGAGATACTTATCTGAAATTTGTTGAACAAGAGAATAACGACCCTCGTCGTAGCTCAGACGACTTCTTGCAAAGGTACATTTTTACTGATATTTATGAAATTTTATTTGCTAGTATCCACATAGAATTACACCAGTGGTTATCCAGGTTGACAAAAAGAAATACAAACTTCAAAAAAGATCAGTCTCCTGACTAGACCCCGGAAAGAATTGAGCTGTTGAAAAGTATGAACAACGCAGTATCAAGAGTTGTTGAATTCTGGACAACGCGAACCCTTGAAGCATTTGTGACAGAGTTTGCCATCGACACACATACTTCTTTTAGCAAAGCAGAAAGACAGTTTTTCAAAGGACCAAGGGGTAAGTACTTGAATTCATTAAGTTTGAATATTAAAATGCTCTTGGCTGAGAAAGGCATATTGCTTATCCAATCAGATTGCTAGATTTATTGCTACTAACCTATGTTTGAAAGAGAAAGTGACTTCGACAAGCAAAGTGGTTTGCTTCGCAATGGTAAAAGATACAAGAGAACTCTTGGATCCTATACCCTAGGCTAGAATACCGATTATAACTCATTAATCCCAGAAGAGTCTGCATTTGAAGAAACCCCTTTTGTTAGAAACCCTCCTATAACTCCGCAGCGAAGATCTGTTATCCCTGAGAACCCTTCGCAGTCTACCAGTAACCCTAGTAGTCCTATCGCAGGTCAGTCTACCTCAGTAAGTTCCCTTCCCCCTGTTACCAGTCCCCCTCCTCCTCCCCCTCCTCCCCCCCCTCGATTCACTATGGCCCATGTGAATGATGATATCAAGCTCCCAGTCTTTAAAGGAACTGGATCAGAGGATCCAGAGCAGTTTTGGTTCTTATGCGAAGCTGTTTGGACTGCTAAGAATATTATGGATCAAAATACAAGAAGAGCGCAGCTGGTCACCTCTTTCAGAGACCAAGATTTGACCTAGTTTATGAAGTTTTCTAGTACTCAGAACTATATATTGGCCGATATTAAAAAAGCAATGATCAAGGAATTCAAGAAGCCTAAACCGGAGTCACATTGTATAACTAAACTGAAATAAATTTAGCAGAAGCATCGTGAATCAGTTTGGGACTTTGATCAGAGGTTCAAGGTTCTGTTGGATCAATTTAGTTTCACTATTGGACTAGAACAACATAAAGAATGGTTCATTGCAGCACTATTGCCTCATATCACGACTCCACTTATGCAACAGAAGGTTGCTGATCAACAAGAGGCGTTGTAAATTGCTATGAAACTTGAAACACCTCCTATTGGAGATAACTCTAGAATAGCCCAGATACAGGCACAGTTAGCAGAAATGGATTTGGAGCTTCGCGACATGAAAAAAGGGAAATATATTCGAGAATATATTTGGTGTACATGATGTAAGAAAGAAGTTCACGACAAAGAACAGTGTCCTGCATTAAGAAATTATTTGAATACTGGTGCACCAAACCCGTTTAACCCTAATGTCCTATATTGTGATATATGTAGAACAACTGGCCAGCATCGACTTGAATATTTCTATCTACTGCAGATATATGTTTAAGTACCTAAGAATCCCTACTACAAGTTCTGTAAGTCAGTTGGACATAATGAAGATGAATGTCACAGTTTTGACCTCATGAGAGAGCGAACCTATGATGCTTATAGGGTACAAACCGATGCACAAGGCAATGATGGATATGGTTACCATGGTGGTGCACTAGGTCGAGGTAATTTCAAAGGTCATGGTCGTGGTGGTATGCTTGGAAGAGGACAAGGCTAGATTATTTGCTATAACTATAATCAGGCAGGACATGTAGCTAGAGACTGTCAGAACCCAACTACGACATGTCGTTATTGCAAAGCAATAGATCATGTGATTGAGCATTGCCCACATTTGATAGCCAAGATACAAGAAATAAATGGCACTCCTACTCAGAATCTTCAGATGATTGCTGTAGAGAAAGACCTGTCCCAACCATTAATGTTGTTACAAGGAGTGGAACTATGACGTAGGTGCAGAATAAGGAGAAATAGCCTGACGAGGCTTGGGTCCCTAAGACCCCAAAGAAAACTCCAACCTTTGATGTTGGAATAGAAAAATGAACATTTATGGAAGCTAAAAAATACTTTTCTGATTCGAGAACATCAGTAGAAACTACACAACAGCATCAACAACAGTTACAGTTTCAAGAAGCTTCGCAGGATCAAGTAAGTACATTGGCATCATTTTTACAGAGTTGTATGAAGCTATTAAGAAATCAGAATGCTTTGAACGAGTTACAAAAAGTTATTCAGTCTTGCGAACCTTAGAGAAGTCCTGATAGAGGAAAACTTGTTAATAGAGTTAGAAGGACTAGAAGAGAAATGAGATTGCATGCTCAGATAGGATATTATGACATGACTGATATCATTTTAGACCTGGGATCATAAGTGAATGTCCTAACCAAGTAGACATGGGAACAAATGGGAAAACCTATGCTTGAATGGTCCCCTATATAGTTGAGATTAGCCAATCAGCAGAAGATTGTGCCCTTGCGAAGATTCCCTAGTGTACCAGTGGATATTGATGGAGTCGGTACCTTAGAAGATTTTGAAGTCATTGAAATAATTGATGATAGCAACCCCTATCCAGCATTGCCAGGAATTGAATGGGCACTAGAAAATGATGCAGTAATCAACCTTAAGAATAGACAGATGACTTTTGAAGGAAAAGGATTGAGAGTCATAGTACCATTGGACCCTTCTCAAGGAGAAAGGTATACAAAACCAGTTGGAGATGAAGATCAGGATGTTTTGGATCATATTTACAACATCACAGCTAAAGAAGAAGACTATGTTAACCCTACTGCTGAAGGTATAATGGATTGGCAGTGTGATAGTTCCTGCATGACTGATTCAGACGAAGGCCTAGAGAATTGGCAGAATTGACTTTATGAGCTACATGGACATCGATGTGCAAGAATTAATAAGTCTATCAGATGGGTTGGCTCACAGACAAGAATCTTACCTACTTTTGATGGCTTGACAGACCCAGAAAATTTTATTGAACAATTCTCAGAGCAAGTACCAGATTCACAGAAAATGGAGACTCTAAATTCAGTATTCAGAGCCACAGCTGCCAGATAGTGAAATGGTCATAAAAATTATATTCATAGTTGGAGATCTTGTCAAAATTTTCTTCGCCTGAGATTCATGGATCAAACTCGGGAGGTACGCAACAGATTTAATGGTAAGAATAGCCCTCAGGAACATTTGGAGCAGTGTTATGAAGCATGGAAGCATGTACCTTGTGAAGAATGGGTACATAGGTTTGTACACACTCTGGAACCTGTAGCAAAGAATTGGTATGCGGAGGTCGAGCTTCGCCATGGTACTGTAAGTTGGGTTATCCTTGTTGATAGTTTTGTGCTCACATTTTCTATTACTGAGGTTTTCCCTGCTTTGGACGCAGCTATTAGGTTGATCCATACTAAGGTGTTTGATGATAAAGAAATAGCTGAGTACCAACCTGATTGGAAGGAACAAGAAGCTAATGCAGTAGAATGCTATAACCTCGCCATTGATGAAGATGAAGACCCTTGCAACATTAATATTCCTGAGTCAGAAGGACATTGCGAAGTACATGGACCAGCAGTCGAATCACCTGAAGTAAATCAACCCTTGAAGACAAGGAAAGTAAACATTGGATCAAAAGAAATGCCTAAGTACACTACCATTGGAGATTATTGGGACGAAGAAATGTTGAGCAAAGTGACTGAACTCCTCCATGAGTATCAGGACTTATTTCGGATGAAGTTCTCAGAAATGAAAGGTATCCTTGGTGATATAGGAGTGATAAAAATACCTTTGAAAGCTGATGCGAAGCCTGCGAAATAGCACCCTTATAGGTTGAACCCTAAGTATAAAGAAAAAGTCAGGATGGAGCTAGATAAGATGCTCATTGCATGAATCATTGAGCCTGTCGAAGAGTCTGAATGGGTCAGCCCTATGGTGGTACAAGAAAAGAAGACAAAGGGAGAAATCGGAATCTGTGTTGATTTGAGGAAGCCAAATGATGCCTGTTTACATGATCCTTTTCCTACTCCCTTTATAGATGAATTTTTAGAAAATGTCGTAGGTCAAGAAGTGTATTCTTTCACTGATGGATTTTCAGGTTACCATCAGATTAGAATGCTCCAGAGGATTGACATAAACCAACCTTCGCTACAGAAATGGAATCTTTTTAGTATAATGTTATGCCCTTTGGATTGAAGAATGCACCTGCTATGTTTTCCAGAGTAGTCATATTTGCATTTAAGGAATTTATTCATAAGTTCTTGGAAGTTTACTTTGATGATTGGAATATCTTTGGTTTATTGAAAGATCATATAACTAGTTTAAGACTTATGCTAGACAAGTGTAGACAACATCATATTTCATTGAACCTGAAGAAGTGTCTCTTTTGTGCACCTTTTGGAATTCTGCTAGGTCACATTGTATGCAAGCAAGGATTGATGGTGGATCCTGTGAAGATAGCCATTATTGTGAACTTGCCACCTCCGAAATCTGTTAAGCAACTTCGCACTATGCTTGGTCATATTGGATATTACAGGAAATTCATTAAAGGATATGCTCAGATTACAACCCCTATGGAAAAGAAATTAAAGAAAGATATTAAGTTTGAATGGACACTTGAATGTCAAGAAAGCGTGGATATTTTGAAAGAAAAGATGGTAACTGCCCCTATCTTAGTATTCCCTGACTGGAGTAAGGAATTTCATGTTCATGTCGATGCATCTTCCATTGCTTTAGGTATAGTATTGGCTCAGTCAGGTGAAGGTAATATTGATCACCCTATTGCTTTTGCAAGTAGAAAATTGTCCACAGCAGAAAATAATTATACTACGACAGAACGAGAAGGTCTAGCTATGGTTTATGCCTTGCAGAAATTTCAACATTATTTGTTAGGATCTCATTTTAAGATGTTCACTGACCATTCTGCTTTGAAGTATTTGGTTAACAAGCCTGTGTTAGGTGGAAGGATATGCAGATGGTTGATTTTGTTTCAGGAGTATGACTTTGAGATCATAGTTAAGCCATGAAGACTTAACCTGGGGCCTGACTACTTGTCGAGGCTCGAGTCAGGAGAAGAGCCCACTATCTTAGATGAAGGTATTCCTGATGCCTAGTTGTTTTCCACCTAGATGGTTGATGACTAATTTCAAGATATTGTTCAGTACTTGTCTACAGGTTTTTCACCTTCTGAGATGACAACACAGCAGAAGAAGCAGCTAGTGGTTAGAGAAGATGACTTTACCTTGATAGCAGGACAGCTATATAAGATGGGACTAGATGAAATACTGCGTAGATGTGTCTTGGATCATGAAAAGCGATTTATTTTGGCTGAGGAGCATTCTGGAGCAGCAGGAGGTCATTATGCAGGAAAAGATACGGCACAGAATATTCTGACAGCTGGATTGTGGTGGCCTACGATTCATAAGGATGCAAGAGAGTATTTCCACAGCTGTGATATCTGTCAGAGGACAGGAAAACGATCCAGGAGGGATGAGATGCCTCTAGTTCTATAGGTAACTTTACAAGCATTTGACAAGTGGGCTATTGATTTTGTTAACCAATAAATCCCCCTGCAAAGAAATATGGAGCAAGATACATTATTACAGCAACTGATTACCTTACTCGTTGGGCCAAAGCTCAACCAGTCAAGGATTGTAGCACTGCTACAGCTGTGAAGTTCATATTTGATAATATTTTGTCAAGGTTTGGGTGTCCTAGGATTCTTATGAGTGATCAAGGATCACATTTTTTGAATAAGACTATTGAAGCATTGACCGAATAATTTCAAGTATATCATCAGAAGAGTACTATCTACCATCCTTAAGAAAATGGAACTGTCGAAGCCTTCAACAAGATTCTTGAGCACGCTCTGACGAAGGTTTGCAATGTTAACAGAAATGATTGGGATCTCAGAATTTCAGCAGTATTATGGGCTTATAGAACCACTTGCAAGAAGTTGACAGGCCACAAACCTTTTAGGCTGGTATATGGACAAGAAGTAGTTATGCCTATGGAGTACATTGTCCCTAGCCTCAGAATATCTTCCTTCACAAATATGGATGATCCAACCGTGTTGAATGAAAGGTTGGTGAAGATAATGGAACTAGAAGAAGACAGATTCATTGCAGGTTTCCAGCTGCAAGTACAAAAAGCTAGAGAAAAAGCATGGCATGATAGACACATTAAGAAGAAGCATTTTTAGAATGGTGATCTTGTGCTCTTGTACGACAGTAAATTCACGAAGTTTTCAAGTAAGTTCAAGACGCATTGGAAAGGACCATACATAGTTCAGAAATTTATCGATGGTGGTGCAGTTCAGTTATCTAAATTGAATGGAGAAATTTTTCCCTCCATGGTGAATGGAAGTAGATTAAAGAAGTACAGGGACGGGCCTGTACCCCATGATTAGAAGTAATAGCACGAGGAAGAGTCTAAGTACCAAGAATAGTTGAAATTGGGTACTAGACTATAATGAAGCTGTTCTCAGAGAGCTTGGGCAGATTGTTGGAAAATTCATGAAGTATCGAAGGTCTATATTGTGTCGAAGGTCCTTATTGTGGCGAAGCTGAAGTTAGTGGCTATGCTGAAGAATAAAGGTGCGTCGAAGCTTAAAATACGACCGTTGGAAAAAATCATATTTGGTGGCGCCGGTACCTTAACTGCATTAACTGCCTGTGATGATGAGATTTTGAGGAATCTAGCACCGTTTGGACAATATCTACCACTGCTTGGTCAGATTTGGTGTCTTTAATGCACAGTTATGGAAGATTTCATCGTTGGATTCCATAAGAAGCCACCTAGGCCTACGAATGTCGCATTACACATTTTCTTGATTTGAGTCCATGTCAGCTGATCGCGGAGTCTAGCAATTGTTGAGAGAATTCAGAGAGAGGGGTTTGTAGACCTTTCTAAGCAACCCACCTGCATCTGCACCTCGCGAAGAGACTTCCCTAGTGCCGAATCAACCGATGCAGGCACGATCTACCAGAAATAAGTTTAAGGTAAAAGTTCACTCTAAGCGGAACGAAGAAAGACACAAACCATCAGGAAAGACACTGGAGGATCCCATGATGAATCCTCTTGGAGAATTCGAAGACTTTGGTGAGGATGAGAATGTTGCACTGTAGCGTCCATCGTATCTCCTGCCTATTCGACCAGGAGTTCAGCCACCTCGGTGGACAGCCAAGTTCATGTTACACACCCCTTCGCTGCCACAGGGTGTGAAGTTGGTCGGAGCAATGACAGGAAGATTAGACTGCCTCAAGTACACAGACCACGATACGAATGATCATGGGAAGTTTCCACAATTCACACCTAGGAAATACTTGCACTCCATCCATTATCCAGAGGTTGGAGCAACGCTGCATGAAGTAAAGTAGTGGGCTGCTGGCTTGGAGCAAGCTGGCTTGTTGAAGATGTTGAATGTCCCCCACTTTGGTCGCAGCCTGTAGGTTACCGTGGTGGTCAAGTAGTTATTGGCGTTGGTGCATGATGGGCACCTATGGATAGGCAACCAAAAAATTCCTATTAATGGAGAGATGATTCATAGGATTACAGGCTTGCCAAAGGAAGGGCCTCATCCTGGGATTGAATTCGTGGGAAAGAATGAAGATACGAAGCTGGAGCAACACATGAAGGACCGATTCAGTTTGAAAAAAGGAAACCGAGGCTATCAATTAATGGCTATTCAGCACCAGAACATTCGCTTCGCCGCAGAGCTCCTAGCATGCAAATTGATGCAGAAGTACAGACCTAATGAAGTACCTGCCCTAATTTTTAGTATTGCTGCGAACTGTGCCAAAGGCTACAGTTACAAATGGATAGAGTACATTGTGAAAGAATTCCTTGTAGATATCCGTGATGCACAGGACAAAGGTAGAGCCTTTCACTACTCATGTTTGTTAGTGCTTATTACATTAGTAGGTTGGAGAGAACCTACAGAGGCGAAGTTTGTTGATGTGCCTCCGAAGATTCCTGGCGTAGCAAGGTATGCATCTCTTTGGGTTTCGCAGGATAAGGCCTTGTAGCAGATGACGAACTACGTGTTCACCTTCTATGCAATGAATATTTCATATGAGATCCTGAAAATGCCGCGGCTCAATAATGAGCTATTCTCTTAGTATAATGGAGCGGCTGACTTCAAGGCTGACATGCATAATGTCTTTATCCAGGCTCGCGTAGATAACAAGCATACATGGTGGAAGCTACCATACGTGGTGAACCAAGAAGACATCCTCGCAATAGTTCAGCAGTGGCCAGCTGAATGGATGAAGGACATAAGAACAAGGCCCAACATACCAGTTCCTCCAGTAACATATGTGGGCGCAAGTCCTAGCCAGACACAGTAGAATGACCCACTAGAGGAGAGCGAAGAACAAGATGAGTCACAATAGAGCGAAGGTGACCATGGTGGAGATGACAGAGCTAATGAAGAAGAAGAAGAAGAATCATTCAAGACCATCTCAGACCCTAATTGCCCAGATAAGTGCAAGTCCCCAGAAGCGGAGTAAGTTACTAAGCCTCATCCCAGAAATAAAACTAAGGCATCGAAGGGAAATAATATCGTCGAAGAGGCCACTGTGATGATTGAAGAGCTTGATCAGGCTTTGAAAAAGTCTGCAGAAGTATTATCCAGCAAATGGGTAGAGTTTGCAGCTACACATCTTGATGCGTTCTCGGGCATAGCACAGCGAGTTGCAGAACTTAAGGCGTTATTGGAAAGAACAACAACTGGTGCTGAAGCAAGCAGTGCCCCAGTAGGCGCGCAGCCAGATATTAGATAGTGTCCAGCCAAAAATAACAGAGGACAAGTACCAAGTGCAGCCCTTATAATAACTAACACAACATCTTGATCGAAGCTGAGCATGATAGTTGAAATAGATTACACTAAGTTGTCTATGCCAGAGCTGCATTTTTGTCAATTGGCACTCATGAATAAGATCCGAGAATGAGATACCTACACCCACATGTAGTTAGAGAATACCACAAAGTAGAGTGAGAGCCTTGAAGTGCAGTTGAAAGAAGCTAAACAAAAGAAGAGGGAAGCAGAAAACAAGTAGGCTACACTAGCGCGAGTGTTGGATGAGGCGTGTTGAAGTCTCCCTAGCTTCGACATGCAGGCTGAAGAAGAACCGGAGAAAAGAATAGTAAGGATGAAAGACTATGCACAACAGTCTAGATGCCATATAGAGAATATGAAAGAAGAACATGAGGCCCATATTGCGGAGCTGCAGCTTCGCCTCATTCCTAAGAGTCCACCAGAAGTCAGGGAACATCATCGCAGAGATATTAAGGCCTCAGCAACGAAGATCTTAGATCTTGTCAGTAGTGCATCAAAGATTCTAGACGAAAGTGTCAAGGCCTGGGCAAACTTGCAGGACAACCTAGAAGTAGAAAAGTTGCAAGAAACCATCAAGCAGCGATAGATAGAGTTGGATGCAGTAAAGGAAGAAATTAATACATTGCCTCCTATGCAGAAGATGCTTAAGGTAAAGCATAGTAATGAGCTCCAACAATAAATTGATTCTTGCAGAAGGAAAGAAACACTATTAGCAAGCTCTGTGCAGCCCCTCATTAACGAGGCCTTGGATTTGAGCACTGCTGTAGAAAACTAGCTCAAATTCCTGAAGGAGTATGATGTATTTGCACAGGAAAAGGCCAACGAAGCATCTACAGCAACATTGTAGGAGATAGTGAAGAAAGAGAAAGCAGCTGAAGATATCATGTGCAACCTCAACAAGCAGTTTACTATCTTCACCAACAAGATTCTTCAGCCTGAAAAGCAGCAGAGTGTCCCATGATGGGACACTGGTGAGTCTTAGGGGCCTATTGGGGCTCGGACCTTGAAGGTCCTTAATTTTGGCAACTCCACGGTTTTGGTGCAAATCTTGTAAGTGGAGTTTCTGTCCAAAATAGTCTGAGGGGTTTCAGGGTTGGGTCAAAGCCCCTCTTTTTGTAAATAACCCATGGTTTAAGCCCATGGTTTTTAAGCCCATGGTTTAAACCCATGGTATTGTAATTGCACTTGTATAAATAGGCACTTATGTAAAGGAGTCAAGTAGACTTTTGTGTTATGATGTTGATGTGATGCGAAGAAGCTAAGGTATATTTTTGGGTTAAGGTTAAGTCCCAGTTGAGTGCGTGGACGACCTCTGCAGCTGAGTGCGCAGAGGGTTTTGGAAGAAAGGATCTGTAGCTAAGTGTGCAGTCTTGGGTTGTTGAGAAGATCTGCAACTGGGTGCGCAGATCAGAACTATGTTGTTTGTAAAGTGTTGAATATAAACGCAGTTCTGTGGACGTAGCCCCTACACTGGGGGTGAACCACGTATATCTTGTGTTGTGGTGGTTCTTTTGTTTTTGTTCCTGTTATGTTTTTATGCATTTGATAAGTAGGTGAATGATAAGTAAGATATATTGCTAAGTAATAACTTCGCTGTGAATTCCCAGTTAAGGGTTAAGAAGGAAACTGTCTTTTTATCTAAACTGCGAAGCTATCTAAGTGAATGTCGAAGCTCTGTATTGCATAATTATTCTTTGTTAAGGCTAAAGGTACAGTAATATCCCTCTTTTGCCTATAGAAACATGATTCTGCGGCACCCCATAGCTATTTAGAGTGAGACTGCAACCTGTTCATAGGTTGTTGCCGAAAGGGCCAACATTGTGGGTCTGTTTGTTGGTGCGAAGATAAAGCATTAGAACCCGGGTCTGCCCTAACACCCAACACTCGGGGCCTCTGTTTTCCTAACCCACTTCCTTCTTCCAGTTGTTGAGGGAACAAAGTTTGGGTAGTTTCTTACCAAATTTCTTGTTTCATGACATTTGTGGCATCGAAACGGGAGCCCTTCATAGTTCAACAGCTGTCTTTTTTGCTTGTTTTTCCATACAAAGTTAAAGGCTTCAGGAATACTGGTTGTGATGTTCAAAGAGACTAGGATCCTCGCTACCTTTTTTATTTCCGTCTACTGAAACGAGAGGTCCGCTTCAATGAAAGTCCCCAACTCATTCCTGATTTCACTAAGCCAGGCCGGGTTCCAGAATTCTAATGATAATCCTAGCAGGCGAACCCAGACTGGTATTGTATCTAGTTGCTCTGTTTCTGCATTGAACAAGGAGGTCCACTGCTTTGGCTAAAATGGGGTTTTCCCATAAGTCCAGAATCTGCTGCGTATGAGGTCTGGATCCTCTCTACATCTGAACCGAAAGCTGAACCATCCCTTTGCAAGTGAATTAATAACCGGGCCTTCACCTTGAAGCCCTGTCCAATTTTTCCTCGCCCATTCCTTCATTTTCCCTAGGGTGGGGTTTCTTCTTCTGATTTTCTCGAGTAGGTTTAATTCGTCCATCTCCATTACTTCTTCTATGGTGCACCGGACTCCACAATTTACATTAAAATATCTTATAGAGGAATTTAAACACTGATTATTTCATTTCCTAGAGTTCAATTGTTCAGCGGCTTCTCCTGTGCATGCTCGCTATGACACTGAAGGATCGATTTCCCTGTTTGGGGTTCCTTGTGGTTCAGCCTGGGGAAGTTCGATGAAAATGATTGCTGCAACTATGCTCTGAGGTTGGAATAATGAGTACGGGCATCCTCCTAAGGTCAGTTTCAATGGCCGTGCTACGAACACACCTAGCAGCTCTTCATCTGGCGGAGAAACCGGAACCCTGCTCTCACTTCCAGGTGTCAAATTTTCCAGTGTGTTCTACACTGTGTCCGAGGATGGTATACCGGTAATTTCCAGTGAGGAGAAGATGTTGAGCTCTTGCTGCCATGGGTAAATAGAGTTGTCTGCCATGTCTACTGGACCTACTCCCAATTCACAAAAAATTTTGAACAGACTGTTTAAAATGAAAAAAAGTCATTTCTTATTATATATTATTATCTATTATATTTTTTTTTATAAACCTCCCGTTGGATATCCGACGCATCAGTGTCGGATAACCACCAGTTTTTCTTTCACAGACATCGACCAATCACCTTGGTAGTGTTGATTCCCCGTTGAATATCCGACGCATCAGTGTCAGATATTTGCTAATGTTTCTTTCACAGACGTCGATGATCTGACCCTGGTAGTTTCAGTTCCCTGACACTACTAGGGTCGGAAATCTGACTCACTTGTGTCGTATATTCGACAGCTCTATAAATTTTCTGTTATCAACATTCTGATGATTGATTGCTATCCGACACATCCGTGTGAAATGTCGAACGACGTCGGATTCTATCATCAGATTTCGTGTTCTAATCTTGTTGTGCTAGATCTGATCATAAGAGGAAGAAACAGGTAATCAAAAGATTGATTTTTTAACAAAAGGAGAAAGAGACGAGAGATGGTTGGCTCATTGCTTGAATGGAACAAGCTGAAAGGAGGCCCTTTTGTGGAGTGTTGAGGGATAGAGTCTTGAGCTTATTGGATAAGGAATGGCATTAATCTTAATCCACACCTTCGTCCAATCGGGAACCTGCAACTAAATAACACGATCCTACACAACACCTCATGAGATCTGGATATAGATGTATAAAGAAACAAGAATGAAAGATCATGCAAAAATAATCTTATTTAAGCACATAATTGAAATTCTTGAGCATACATAATATAGATAAACAGGAACAAGTAATCTAAGTTCTAACTTGCCTAGTTTACACCATTACTTGATTCAACTGAATCCTTGAATCCAGAAAACAAAAGTAGCATAGAAATTGGAAATAAATTGCAGTTACCACATTAGCACATGACGCTCGGAATCCACACAAACACATGCACTACACGGTATAGCCTCCAAGACTTCTTGATTCACAATAAATAAAAATATAGCAGTATTACAATGGCAACAACTCCTCAGTCCAACTCTAACTAGCTTGGAAGAGGCAGCTTGTGCTTTTATTTATACAAAAACCAGGAGATCCAGCCTAGGGGGCGTGCAAATCCCAAGGAGACATATCACTGCAGCTGAGGGAGAGTCCATCAATGCTGATCTGAAGCTGAATTGAGCCTACTTGTCAACCGGGGGGCTGATTGAGCTGACACATCAACCCATAAACCAACACATCAGTCCATAGAGCTTCCAAGAGAGCCCAAACATGTGGAGGAGAGAAAAATGTCGCAATTCCCCATAAAGGCTGCTGAATATCAACTCTAGATCTGATTTGATCATCTCCTTCAGTCAAGGATTTGTCAGATCCAGTTAATCTAGTTCAGATCTGATTGATTTCAATCAAATCAACTGAGAATCCCCTGATCTAGGATTCTGGATTTGGTCCATTATTCATCAATTTATTAATTAAAATAATTAATAATTGATTTTTTGGGGATCTCTGGCCTGAGTGATAGAAAATCACTCAAAACTAGGAAATAGTGGGTCCATGGGTTTACATGGTGCTCTTAGCTTGAAAATGAGCACCTACATGACTGAAACTGATTATTTGGCCCACTTCTATTACAAAATAAATCTTTCTAACTAAACTATTAAACAATAGCCTAAGCTTTCGAAAAATGAAATTTTAATAAAAAACATTGAAAATTTTTTTAAAATGAAAAATTGAAAAAACCTAGGGGGACTTAGACATGTTCATATGACTCGACCATGATGCCTAGCATGTTTATACATTGACACATAGACTCTAATAACCTCAATAGTCCTAAATTCCAAGTCGACCACCCCAAATTTGGCGGTATGGAGTGAAAAACTCAGAAATTATGAGTCGTTTATTTAACAACCAATAATAACCAAGGGAAAAAACACCTTGGGATGATCAGATTGACAAATAAAGTCTAAGAGACCGAGTCTTTTACAGACACTATCATGCTAGAACATTTATTATAACTCCCCCAAGGGGGTATGAACATGTGATATAGTACAACAAAGATTCCCAGAAGCAAGACTGAAGGTCTTCTAAAGTCCGAACAAGTTATCCTTGTCCGGTTCACTAGGCTCACTTGATAAAAAACCACTAAGTACAACTTAGGTGGTAACAAGACCCTACCTGGATGTTGTAGACACTTGGAATGTTGCTTGAACCTATGTACCTGCAATCAAATAAAACATACAAACACATCAAACCTACCAAAACATCGTCTACTTATCCATGTTAGTGACTAAGGAATCTAACAACATTTACATGCGAAATCAAAACAATAGTAATGTGGGACAGAAATAAGCTTTGCATTAAGATGAATGGGGAATTTTACAACCAATTAAGTATTATTGTCGAAATGCATCTCCATGAAACCAACAATTTCATCCCCATAAGCTCCAACTTTGCTCTCTATGCTCTCAAATGGCTTGGGACAAGTGGTCAATCCAACAGCATAACAATACCTCTATAGTTCTCCTCCTCAACCATGGACATGAGCTTGTATTTATAAGGCTCAATGGATAGGGATGGTTGAGATATTTGTGGGTGAGGTGGCCTCTAAGCTCCTGTGAGGGGGGGATCTTGAGCTCAACTGATCCACTATGATAGAGATAAGGGAGGACACGAGGCTCAAGATCTAGAAACCTCGAGAAACTTCTTTTTTTCCCATTTTACCCAGGGTATCACTTTTCTCCTCTTATGACAGAGCGTTTTAGGTTAAAAACTATTAGAATATAATCCGTTAGGTTTATATAATGTAAATAAATAAATAGTAGGAAGCCAAACAGGCTGAGCGGAAGGTGAAACCCAACCGCCATGTGATTTGTATAAATATATGCATTTGCATTGGAATAATAATCAATTGGGAGTTATTACCAACAAGTGGTATTAGAGCGAACGCTGCCATAAATCCTGCCCATTGCCAGTCTGCCCATTCCTGGCATTCTGCTTGCCAGTCCATTGCCAGACTGCTCCATCAGTCTGCCAGTCGAGTCGCATGCAGTGTATGCGTTAGGTTATACCTAACCCTAATTTGCAGCACCCTAACACTGGAGACATCCTTTGAAATTTGTTCTTGGTATTCTGCATCCTGTGTATATCATAGCTTCAATTATCCTTTCACCATTTCCACCAGAGATTGGTGAATCTGGTCTGTAGTGTCTCCTAAATTCTCATACAATCTTTGAGTGCCGCCTTTTCTCATCGTAGCTCTTCTAGATTTAAGGCCCGCATCCCTGACAGACACGTTGTGGGCATACTCCGTGAAGAACACCGTGGAGACCTACATGAGACTTCTTGTTTCCATTATGCCTTTGGAAAATGTAGTTGTGTATTGTTGTTGTCACTGCTGGGCACCGTGTCTTCAATGCTGAAATTCCAACCCTAATTCTCTGAGTGTTCGTGGAGCTGTGTATTGAAGACATTCCCACATAAGAGTGTGCGTTGAAGTGTATTTCTGTGTAATGATCATGAGATTGAAGTTCAATTCAGGGTCCAAAATATCGTTCCCTCAGTGCCTCTGTAACCTTGATTTGAGTGCTGTCAAAAGTTCTGCTGCAGCTTTTGCTTGAAGAATTCCTTCAGCGGCCAATCCATATTTAGGTTACACACCATCTGATCCCTACTTACATTTGCGTGGAGTTGCAATACACTGTGGTATTGTAGAAGAATTTTAAATGACAGTGTGATAATCTGCCACTACCTCCTCATATCTGCGATCTGTGTTGAGTATATGCGTGGAGTGATGTGATATATGCTGCGATCTGCATTAATTCAAGTGTGTGGAGGTGAATACAGCATGGAGCTGCGCTAAATTTCAAGCTTTGGATGGTTCTTTGGCTTTATAAAGGAGTTGCAGATTCTAAAATTGCACCTTGTGAAGGATGCCGGCTTGTATAGGTCAAGTTTTGTGCATTTGAGAGGTCTGAAACCTTAATTCATGCCTTTTTGGTGAGTTATTTATGGATTGCTTGCGTTTTATAACCTTGGATAGCAAAAGCTGTTGAATATTTAGAGTGAAAG
The DNA here is from genome assembly GCA_001517045.1 of Pseudotsuga menziesii. Classification (NCBI taxonomy): domain Eukaryota; kingdom Viridiplantae; phylum Streptophyta; class Pinopsida; order Pinales; family Pinaceae; genus Pseudotsuga; species Pseudotsuga menziesii. Next base: position 543,325 of record LPNX010353600.1, on the reverse strand, counting down.
GAAGGCAAATTAGGAAATTTTGAAGACAAAGCAATGCTATTTTACAAATGTCCAAATACATGAAATAACTGCAAATTTGAAGTAGAAAATCAACGGAGACAACCGATGATTGTTTATAGGCATCTTGTTGACTGTAGAAACTGTGTAAGTGTTTTAACCGGTGCAGATCCATTTTATTGGATGCGTGTAATTCTGGCTTCTAATCATGGAACTCGTATGACTGATAGTTGATAGTTCTGGATCATTGAGAGCCTGCGTTGGAGACTGCAGCCTTGTTTGAAGACTGTGTTACTGCAAACAATAATTTCAAAACCTTGTTGTGGAAACTCTCCCAATCGTAGATGGATATGCTCAGAACCTGATTGAGAATTGTACGTGGAGATTCACGCTGCCTGAAAACTGCCTGGAGATTCACACTGCCTGAAAGCTGACTGAGAATTGTACGTGGATAATTGAAAACTGAAAGCTGTGTGCCCCGAATTAGACTGCTGAAAACCTAATGAAGACTGACTGATAGATTGAATAATTTGTTATATTGCTTGGTGAAAGTGCATAAACCCTATTTTTGACCTAATTCCTTGCATGGAGTAACTGAGACCTCTAGCGTCGAATGTCCGAAGAAACATGACCTTCTGTTGAAGTGTATATGTTGTAGCTTCCCTTCTCTGACTGCGTGGAGGATCAGCTATGAATTTGAAGGGTCAAATTGCTGCAAAAATGCTGGTGTTTTTGTAATTATTATGCCTTTTTTACAATATTGCTGCAAACATCCACTTGAAGACTGAAGTTGTGATCACATTCTACGTGAAACAAGATTGTTGAGACTGCCCATCATGTTGACTGCATAAAATTTTGAAGTGCTGAGATAATTGTTGACTGTTGGTTGTAATATTTTCTATGTCATTGTATCATCTTTAAAACCTGAAGTTGAGATTGTAAATCACCTTGGCAGAGACTGTAGACCTGCAAGGTTATTGTTTTTCCTTTTATCGCATTCTCTTCATAGTCAATTCCTTCTTTCTGTGCATAGCCTTTTGCTACAAGCCTCACTTTGTGCTTGTCATTATCTTTGTCATATCAAGTTCATTATTGTAAATTACACTAACAGTTGTAAAGATGCTCTCTTTGGCATCTCGTATTGGTGCTGCCCTAGCTGGCAAAGACCAATCCAAAGACCCTTCCAAGGGAGATTGCGGAAAAGAGAGAGGACAAGGAAGAAGAAATTTCAGAGGCAGAGGGGGCAAAAGCAAAAGATCAGACTTGCAGTGCAAGCGTTGCGGAAAGTCTGGGCACACATCAGATCAGTGTTGGGCTTCATGGGATTCCATCAAAGACAAGCACAACCAGAAGAAAGATGACCAAGATGCTAGTAAAACTTCTGATTCTTGTATTGTTGCACATTGTAATCTTGGATTTAATGAAATGACTTCTCTTTCATCTTACAAAGATTGTTGGCTGCTTGATACTAGTGCAACATCACACATGACATTTAGAAAAGACTGTTTTGAAGAACTAAATGAAACAATAGATGGCATAGTTTACTTTGCAGATAAGTCAAGTATTAAACCAAAGGGAATGGGCACCATTCGACTAAAGATGCATGGATTCCCTGATTTCTTGTTGAAGAACGTTCTCTATCTTCTAGAATTGCAGAGAAGCCTGCTGTCCTTGGTGCAGATTTGACAGCAAGGCCATTCCATCCACATGTTTGATGGAATCATTGAAATAAGAAAGTCCTCTGAGAACCAAGTCATAATGACTGGATACGAAGATGGAAAGA
>LPNX010353600.1:519900-541372 GCA_001517045.1 Pseudotsuga menziesii | reverse complement strand
TTCAGTCAGGCATCTCAGAGTTTTTGGTTCTACCTGTTATGCCTTGATTCCGAAGGAGCAAAGAAACAAGCTTGGTGCTCGAAGCAGAAAGTGCATTTTCCTAGGCTACGAAGAATACTCCAAGGCATACCGTTTGTATGATGAGGTAAACAAGAAATTTGTTATTTCCAGAGATGTCATTTTTCTTGAAACTAATAAAAATGACCAGTCTATTGAGAGACAGCTTGATCATCTAGAAAATTATCCTCATCCAAATAACTATTATGAAAATGAATATGAAATTCCAAACCTTGAAGGGGGGATTCCTATTCTGGATCAACCTTTGGAATTTCCATATGAAGCACCAACTCCCCCGCATGAAGAATTTCCTGCTACTTCACTTGAACAAGAGGTTCAAATGGATGATGTGATTGAGAGAATTGAAAGACTCTCAATCAATGATGAAGCACCACCAGCTGATCAACCAGGACCATCACGGAAGATTCCTAAATGGGCCACAAAGACACTTGAAAGTGTCCATCCAGATGAAGTTGGAATGACGGGAACGAGAAGTTCGAAAAGACATGAAGATGGAGGAGGAGCAGATAATTCAGGTGACGACATGGATGTATCATTTGATTGTGAATTTAATTTATCTGCTAACTTTGAACCAACTTCCTTTGAAGAAGCTTCTACTTGAGTTGAGTGGAAAGAGACTATGCAAAATGAGTATGATGCACTCATGAAGAATGGAACTTGGAAGCTGGTTGACCCTCCAGTTGGAACCAAACCAATTGGCTGCAAGTGGGTGTACAAGAACAAATACAAATCAGATGGCTCACTTGACAAGCACAAAGCAAGGCTTGTAGCAAAAGGCTATGCACAGAAAGAAGGAATTGACTATCAAGAAACATTTTCTCCTACAGCAAAATGGGCTACCATCCGTACCTTACTCTCTTTAGCTGCTCAGAAAGGGTGGAAAGTTCATCAGATGGATGTGAAGACCGCTTTCTTGAATGGAGACTTGAAAGAGAATGTCTTCATGTCTCAGCCAGAAGGCTTTGTTGTGAAAGGAAAAGAACAAAAGGTATGCAAGCTTGTCAAATCCTTGTATGGCCTAAAACAAACACCTCACGCATGGTATGAAAATTTAACCGAGCATATTTTGAAGTTAAATTTCGAACATTTTGATCTTGATGATGCAACACTGTTTATAAAGAAAGTTGGAAGATCTATTGTGTATCTTTTGGTGTACGTAGATGATGTTTTGATGATAGGGAACAATGAGAGCTATATAGCATCCATAAAGAAAGATTTGAAAAAGATTTTTGAAATGACAGATATGGGACATCTCCACTATTACTTAGGAATTGAAGTCACTCAACATCCTAGGTATATTTTCCTATCTTAGAAAAAATATGTTGGAGAACCACTAAACAAATTTTGCATGAGAGAATGCAACCCTATATCTACTCCAATGGAATAGAAAATGAAGCTCACATCAAGTGAAGGAAAAGAATTTGAAGATGCGACCAAGTATCGACAACTGGTAGGAAGTCTTATCTACCTTACAACAACTAGACCAGATATTTCTTATGTTGTTGGCATACTTTCAAGGTTCATGCATAAACCTTGTGAAGGACACTGGTCAGCTGCAAAAAGAGTTCTAAGATACTTGAAGGGGACTCAAGACATTGGACTCAAGTACTCTAAAGTGGATGACTTCAAACTTATTGGGTACTCAGACTTGGATTTTGATGGCGATAAGGAGACAGGAGTATCAACTTCTAGATACACTATGAGTCTTGGATCAGCAGCTGTCTCATGGAGATCACGCAAACAATCAGTTTCGGCAGATTCAACAATAGAAGCAGAATATGTGGCTGCAGCTGAAGCAACGAAAGAAATAGTATGACTCAGGAAGATACTTGAAGATTTGCAAGAAAAACAAGAGAACTCCACTCCATTACTGGTCAACAATACTTCTGCAATCAAGCTGGAAAAGAATCCTAGATTCCATGATCGAACCAAACACATCAACACAAAATATCATTTGATTCGACATCATGTAGAAGCCAAGACAGTCCATCTTCGACATTGTTCCACAAATGATCAAGTTGCAGACATCTTCACCAAAGCGCTTGGACGAGAAAAGTTTGAAAGGTTTAGAAACATGCTCGGACTTATGAACACCCCTTCGGATTAAGAGGGGGATTGTTAGAATATAATACATTAGGGTTATATAATGTAAATAAATAAATAAATAAATAGTAGGAAGCCAAACAGGCTGAGCGGAAGGTGAAACCCAACCGCCATGTGATTTGTATAAATATAGGCATTTGCATTGGAATAATAATCAATTGGGAGTTATTACCAACAAAAATGCTTATGGACGAAAGGCCATATGCGATGGCACCACTTATGGCAAACAAAATACAGGCAGTGCGAGTAAGGTACCACTCATGGTTAACGGGAAAAGTACAGTGCTGAGTATTTTTATGTAAGATTGACAAACAACATGGGTTTCCAGTCCAGATGCTAGGATTAAGGTAAAATATGTAATTCAAGGGTCTTATCACATGGTGGTGATAGGATTTGGGTATAACAGGATGCCCCCCAAAGCATGAGTCTTAGAGGGATATGATAAATGAGAGCTTTGAGAGAACAAGTTGTCACTTCGAGGTAAAAATGTCAGCTTGATCGGAGCATGTAGTCAAGTAGGCATCTGTAGTACATAAATATTTTGACTCATAGACATAAGTACCAACTCATGGCTGCAAAACAATACAAGGCAGATCCATGGGAGGAATAAATAATCATGGATACTAGAATACATCATAGATCCATGTGATAGAGGACTCAAAATTGAACATAGCTACCAGACATACAACGTAGATCTATGTCATACAGATGTAAATTTGAGCATAGCCATGACCATACAAATGTAGATCCATGCTAGATATACAAAACTCCATCGCAACCCGGGGAAAAGTAATGAGCACTTTAAACAAATACCCAGGCTCTTCATCTCATCTTCCACAAAGTATGATTCTATCCATGTGATTGCAATGATCTAAAGTCAAACATGGTAGAAACCACTTGATTACCAGTTAATGATGTGAACCGTTAACAAGTACGAGGGAGATCACCAATAATGTCAATGATTCCCAAGGTACCCTAGTACAATTTACTGAGTGTGAATAGATGTTCTGATGTCGAACACTTAGTTGATTATATCGATCAAAGGTCAATGATGTGAACCTATGTCGAGAGTAAGAGAATCTATCATTAAGGTATACATATATCAAGGTACTAAGTTTTTGTTTCTAAGACTAGTTCTCGGATGATGAGCTGATGTCGACGAGAATATCCTCATCGAATGAGGGCTATGATGAGTCCCACATCGATGAAACGAAACTATGAACATAGTTCTGGAATGATGTGAAGGTAGTAACCATAAGACTGACTCAAAATTACTAACACAGAGACTGTTTTGACTGCAGAGGTAAACTTCTTCAACTTCCCTTTGAACATCGGGCAACACGACAAAAAGAATTGGTAGCATGACTGAACGGGAAAAACTCAAGATGCGATGGTGGAAAATGCATTATTTTGAAAGACTCAAAGAGTGACATGACACATGAAAGTGGATCATCATGAAGATCAACTGAATACCCAATTGACTGAAATGATATGCAGACAAGTGCCATGTTCAAAGGTAATGACAGATAAGTGCCTCTTTTAGGTTTTATGAGTTCAAAGAGGGTAACAAAAACTTGGTATAGCTTGTATGAATACAAGCCCAAACTCATATGTTTTACGAACCTAAGAGAGGAGGGGTTCGTTCCCAAAACGGGTCTCTTAATGTTTAATTTAACAAGTCCAATGAAAGAAAACTCAATATCGTTCATGTTTAGAGAGTCTGAATGATTATGGAAGAAGCCTCCAAAAGGGTCCTTTTTCGTATGATTTAGTCCCTAAGGCTCAAAAAAGTGTAAAATCATACCTTAGAGAAATATTCCAGTCATGATTGGCTAGAGTGTTCCTTTTTCGTAAATAGTCTATTCGAACCAAAAAAGAGATAATCTACTATCAGAAAGACGACTCTTCGAATTTTTTAACGAGCGTGAAGAATACAATATCGCTCGACAATATTTTCATGTTTAGGGAGCCTAAAAAAAGTTTAAAGAGGACTCCATTAGGTTTCTTTACACAATGTTACTTTTTACGAGCCTCGAAAGAATTGAAAACGGACTCAACGATCTTTTCGTATTTAAGGATCCTGAAAAGGGTTAAAAGAAGACTCTATGAGGTTTCTTTACACAATGTTAGTTTTTATGAGCCTAGAAAGAATTGGAAATGGACTTGGACCTTTGATACTAGGTTTCAAGAGTGTGACCAAAGTGTCATAACAAACACTCATCGACTTTTTCCATTTTATGGTAGTACAAAAAAGTCATAAACAAACTCCCAAAACTTTACCGTTGTGGTTCTTTTGTCCTGCAATCGACTCAAAAATAGGTGTTAAATGTGCACATAACTTAACATTAAGGGATTATGACTGATAAATTTCGAATAAAATGTGATTTTAAATCAAAACTATAGCATGTCAGACCCAAAAATGTGTATAGAATTCATGTAAATAGTGAAAAATCAAATCATTTTACTATTTACCCACAGTGGAGAGAACTTGGAGCAAATTCCTAGTTAGACCTTCAATTGTTGATATCAGGAGTTTCCACCATAGGATTTGAGCGTCATCGGTTCCAGGTAACAGTTAAAACCCTACTCTTCCTTTTCATAGTCTCAATTTTTTATTTTGATGGGATTTTGGGCTTGTATGGCAAGCCCTAAAACCATGGGAATGGGCACCATGCTTATCCCTTGTGGGACACGTGGTACCTTGCTAGAACCGCGCCTAAAACAGGGCTCACAGGCGATGCCACCACCTGTCTTCAGTGGCACATAGGCAATTCCAGCCGTGAATATTTAAAAATGATAGCACAATAAAAAATAAACCATTCTTTTGGAATGCTATATATTCATGACTGATAGTCTGCTAGATATGGAACGGTACATAGCTGTATGGACTCACTGATTGAGAGTCAGAGTCTCTATAGTACAAGTATGCTGCATCAATCATAAATATATATAGAAGAATTGTTGGGGCTTTTGAACACTGTCTCCAACGCAACCCGGAAACCATAAGGGACATAAACATGTTTAGGTCCTTCAAAGAGACTCATCAATGTGCTAGAGTTAGGTGACATCTGGGGTCTTCGACCAAATACTACACGGACCAATACCCTATACAAATCTCAATTGTGCGATGATGTAGTTGGAGTTGAGCATGTGAGAAATGACCATCCTGAGAGGCACTAAGGACTCCTCTCAAGTGTTCCAAGGAAATCATCAATGAGGTTAATGAAACCAGGATACAGGGACCTCTGGGTCTATCCTATGGAATATATGTGTTGTCGACAACAGAGGGAGACCTGCCCTTGGTCAAGGCAATGATGTTTCCTTGACTAGAAGCGCAAGGGAGATAACCAAAAGGTGTGAGACAATTTGAGGACTGACCCACTGAATGGGGGGGGGGAGGGAAAGAATTGAATAGGGGTAGAGGGAGTGTAGTAGACCCAAATTTCCATAATTCATAGTATGATGGCAGGGACAACCAGGCAGCAAATGAAACTAACTCATGGGAATGAGATCATAGCTATAATACCAGGAATGTCACTGCAGATGAGAAATACTTGGGGGAAGTAGACACTTTTGATATTGATGGGATCCAAGGAAGACACATTGTAGAGTACTCTAAACAAAGGTGAACCAAGGTGGGAATGCTGCCAAATTGTCATCTGTGGGGTGGTTTCTAGAGACACCGTTGTGGTACGATATCGTGGATTTTTGGCAAGCCCAAGAAAGTAAATTCTTGATGGTGCTTTCAATTTTAGAGAGTCTGAAAGAATGAAGATGATTCCAGTGGGGGATATTTTTCATTGGTAGTCTCATCTACCTAAAAAAGGATAAAAGTATACATAGGAGAGCTCTCCCATCCTGTAGAGGATGAGAGACTTCTTTACCGTTGGTAGTCCAATCAAGCCGAAAAAGGTTAAACCTATACTAAATGGATGGTCATTCAAATACTTTTCTGAGCATGAATGAAACCAATTTTGCTCGACAATTGTTTCTTGATGAGAAGGCTGGAAAAGAGCTTAACGACAATCCATGGTGAGCTTTTTCATAAAGTTCAGCCCCTCTAACCCAGAAAGCATAAAAGTATGTAGAGGGGAATCGTCTTGGCCTGAATGTGCCAAGGTGGTCCTTTTCATTTGATGGTCTACATAGTCCACAAAAGGAGATAAACGAGACATTGTAGACACCCTTTCCTTTACTTTAACGAGCAGGAAAGGAAGCAGCTATGCTTGACAATCTTTTCATTCTTTTAGGAGTCAGAAAAGAGCTTAAAAGAAACTCTAGTATGGTCAATCGATTGCGGTGGCACAAGTAGTGCCCCATGTCAGGACTGTGGACAGTAGTCCAAAGTTCATTCGCATAGTATGGATGGAGAAGGTGTCTCTTAAACATACCAATACATGCATGGGATGGATCACGATAGAGGCACAGGAGTCAGTGTGGTAGAGCCACGCAAACCGAGGTGGCTCTCGGACAGAGGTCAAGACAGTTGTGTGTGAATTGTGGTGGATGGACTTGACTACATGTGATGTGAGTGCAAGTTTGGAGGCATTTATATGCCAAATGCATGCAAAGGAAATGATCCGTCTTCCGGACGATGGTCCAGATATCCGCATAAGGTGCGGTGGATGGAGTAGACAACTATGTGTTAAAAATCAAAATGGTGTGCCTTATGGGAGGTGGCCTGAGAACCCGCATGAGTGGCGGTAGGAAAGTGTGATGCAAGTATAGGTCCGTAGACACTTTTATAACCATGATGTGGCTCATAAATCAAGGTAACGTCTGAGGAGCGGTCCCAAAAATTACTTGTTAAACATGAGACGATGATCTCATAAGGATATGGAAATTTGGGCCCAGAGGTGTGAGAGGTGTCTCGAACAAGTTCTAGGTGACTTTGGATTAGCATCTAATGGTGCTGCCTTGACTTGTGGAAAAAATGTTGAAAAACAAAAGGGGAGAAAACTACGCTATAAGGGACTCATAGTGGTGGTATCAGGCATAGACTCTCTTGAGGTGGAGCCTGTTGCATGGCTTCTTCAAGAGTCGATCATCTGAGTCAGTGAAGAGGTATGCCCACTTGCCAAGACGAAGGTCATTGGCAAGGAAAGATGATAGAATATCGTATTTTATGGGAAGAACCGATTCCACACTATGGTTTAAAGGGAATGGGGTAAAACTAGAGGCGGTCTTACAGATCTCTCTGTCATCGCGTAAGCGGTGCTGTGATAGATCAGGTGGATCTTCCACAAGCAATGAGATGAAAGGGTGAGTGGTGCTAGCAATCATGTAAATGGTATTGGTTGTGGCTTTGGTGGCCTTGCCCCCAGTCTCTATTGAAGGAAGAGGGGCAGGCCTAGAGACAAGAAGAGTCTTTGATTGACCCAGAGGTAGGCGCAATATCATCTCAATTGGATCGACATGAGTTAACACTTCCTAGGGCCTCAAAAGTAGGGTAGGTGGTTCAAGGTACCACAAAGGATCTCCTAATGTGAAATCTTGTAGATTGCAGGTTGCCAAGACAGACTTACGCACGATCCTAGATGGTAGGAAAAGGAAAAGGAAAAGGATATATTGAGTGGGAATGAACCCCATTGTTCCTGGTAATTGAGGTTGAGGTTGTAACTGAGGTTGCGGCTGTGGCTAGGGTTGTGCTTGCAGATGGAGCTACAAATGTGGTTGGTACTGCGGCTACAGATGGTACTGTGGCTATGGATGGTGCATGTCATCATGGCATGGGTATTCTGGGGTATTTAAGGCTTCAAGTATCTCCTCATCATTATAGAAGAAATGAAGAGACATGTCTGATGGACCATCATTGATGGTGGAGACAAGAGGGTCAATAGAAATGGACATCATGTAAATGGACATGGTGTCCGAAGAAGGAGGTGGGGGATGAACTTCTTCATTCAGGGTGATCTCAGATTCAAGGGAATGTTGTCAAAGGTTGGCTAAAGCCATTCAGAACTCAGAAAATTCTTGGCAATGGTGAGAATAGTGGCCATACAAACCATAGAGGGCACAAGCATGGTTTGTTCTCAATGACTTGTTTCTCACTATTGGCCCTCTTGGAAGTTCAACCACGGGGATGTTTTTCATTGTATCCATGGCATCCAAATGTGTGTGGAATATAGGAATATTAGGGTAGTTTTGTGTTGGATGGCCCTGTTCTTTGCAGACGTTGCAAGGCAGGATCTGTTAAGGTTCAGCGGTAGCTTTCACATTTTTTCCCTGTTAGCAGGAATATTTCACCTTCTGCAGACATAAGTTGTTCCTCTGGTATGAATGGTTCAGATCTAGAACAAATGAGTGAACAGAAAAGGATGAAGACCTATTGCCACCTTTCACACACCTGGCTCACGTGGCAGAAATATTCAAGCCACTCGGTGTGTCCTTGGGGGTAAGTCTCGAGTCAAGGCTGTCACCTTGTTCTTAACGCCTCCTTTTAGGCTCAACTCCTAACGAAGCCAATGGGGGTAGACCCTATTAAGTTACTCAGGAAAAATTATTTAGTATGCTGATGTTAAATTGAATGAGTTACTTAGGAGTTCAAAATTTAACCATAAACAACCATAGATGACAAGATACAAAATGAGCACACGAAAGCACAATGATGAGACACAATATATATATAGAAAGAAAATAGCTAGTGCCTTAAAATTGTTGATGTATATGTAACTTCAGAATGTATTCTTCTATGTATCTTATATATTGTAACCCGAGGTTTATTCCGGGATGTTTCTATTATGTATTTGAGTCATGTTGTCATGCCCCGATGTTCTGATCAGGAGGATTAATAATGTAAACAAGTTTTGTCAAGTCATTGTGTAAGTCCCCACAGTTTCGGGGCACTAGGGTCATTATACACTAGTAAGTAATTGTTAGTTGGGCCGACATGATTAAGTGCACTTCAAGTGAACGGAAGAATATAAATAGAGAGTGAGAGTCTCTCTATTTATCATTTGTACAACACATCACTCACTCACTCAAGTGTGGCGCATTAGTGAGGAAGGAAATATTGGGGCTAGACAAAAGAAGAAGACTACTGCTGTCGGGAGTGCATCTTACTATTTTTGGGGTCTTACATCTTGTGGTGATTCTATCTTTGAGGAAGTTGCGGGGTTTTCTCCGTTTATGGTTTCCCCGATCAAAAACATTGTGTTCATTGTCTCTTGTGTTTGATTGATGTACTTGTTATTCTCTCAGTAAAGATCCTAACATAATGCTAGCTTAAATGTTGAAAAACTAACATGGTATCAGAGCTAACCTGAGAAGAAGACACTGTGTAGCTGCGGGAACTAGGGATTCCTAGTTTGTGGATCTCCCTCCACATATTTTCAGAAAAAGTAAGGTGGAATTACTCTCCTCCCTAGGGCGCATCTTTTTGTCGAAACAGAATTCAATTATGAGGTTTTTCAGTTTTGGACCTGTCATTGGGGTCAAAAATTAGGGATTTTTATAGAAGAGGAATTTTTTAGTGAGCCTAGGCCTGGATTGATCTCCTCCCCAAAATCGAAGTTAGGAACAAGTTTGAAGGCATTTGGGTGGACAAAAATATGGAAAAGCAAAACCCTAGTTGCTCCTGAACCAGCTCTGTAGGATTTCAGCTCAAGTTTCAAATCCGACTTATTGAACCTAGTAAGATCTAAAATCTTTTGTATTTCCATTTGAGGTTCTTATTTAAAGATGTCTCATCATACCAAGCTTGATGAAAATATTGAGGGAGCTGATAACTTCCGAGCTTGGAAGTATAGGATCTCCTTGGTCCTGGAAGAGAATGAATTAGACTCTTACATTCATGAGGAGGTTCTAGTTCCAGAGGGAGATGAGGCAAAGGCCTTACATAAGAAGAAGATGGTTATGGCAAAGAGGATGATTGCTGATTCTATTAAGGATCATCTCATCCCACAGGTGTCCTCTCTCAAGAGACCTAAAGCTATGTTTGATGCCCTAACCAAATTGTTTGAAGGAAAGAACATCAATCAGAAGATGACCCTGAGGAACCAACTGAAGAATGTGAAGATTCAGAATGTAGAAACTATCCAGTCATACTTCACAAGGGTTTGTCAAATAAAGGAACAATTAGAAGCCGTTGATGAAGAAGTGGAAAATACAGAGATTGTCATGACTACCTTGAATGGCCTCCCTAGGACATGGGATGCTTTCATCCAAGGAATTTGTGTGAGAAAGAAGTTAGTCAAGTTCAGCAGACTATGGGAAAAGTTCTCTCAAGAAGAAGCTCGGATAACAGCTCGATAAGAGAAGATGGAAAGTGAAGACCAAGCTCTTACGGTTCGCTCCAAGTCTCACTCCAAGTCAAGCAAAAGGAGACCTCATGGCTCTAGAGGTAATCACTCTCACAAAGATAATACTAGAAGGGATATATCTAGGATCGTATGCTATACTTGTGATGAAGCAGGACACTATGCAAGGAATTTCCCTAACAAACAGAAGATAGTAAATAAGAGCAACAAAATAAGACATCATGCTCATGTTGTAGAGGATGATGAACCATCCAGAAAGAGATCCAGATATGAAAGTGAAGATTCTTCAAGCGAGGATGAATATGTTCTGATATCAGCTCTCACAGGTAACATTACTCATGGAAGTGATGATTGGCTTATAGACAGTGGGGATTCCAAACATATGACGGGATTCAAGGAATCTTTTGTAAGACTGTCAGAACATGAATCACCTCACAAGGTGAAACTAGGAGATGACTACCAATATCCAATAAAAGGTAGTGGGGAATCGTCATACAAGCTAGAATCTGGTAAGTCTCTAACAATGAAAGAAGTATTGTTTGTACCAGGACTGAAGAAGAACCTTCTATCCATTTCAGCATTAGATGCAAAAGGAATGTGGGTGGCATTCATAGATGGTCAAGTCATCATGTGGCAAAAAGGAAAGACTATCGATGATGCGGTAGTAATTGGAGAACAAGAAGGAGGCTTGTACAAATTGAAGGGTCATCCAAAACAAGCCTTGATCCATGACACAGTAGAGCCAAATTAGCATTGGCATAGAAGACTTGCACATGCACATTACAAAGCACTACCTATTGCAAGTAAAGCTGTCGAAGGTCTTCCAAAAATTCAAGCAAAACATGATGGGGTCTGCAAAGGATGTGCGAAAGGAAAGAATACGAAGAAGACATTTCCAAGCAGTGAAAGCAAAGCCAAAATTATTCTAGAAATCATCCACTCCGATGTATGCGGTCCTATGTCATCAAACTCACTTAGCGGGTATGCATACTATGTTTCTTTTATTGATGATTTTTCTAGAAAGACATGGATTTATTTTATGAAGAACAAAGATGAAGTATTTAGCAAGTTCAAGGAATTCAAAGCCTTGATCGAGAACCATACTGAAAAGAAGATCAAGACCATTCGTTCAGATAATGGTGAAGAATTCACTTCGAATGAATTCAAGGAGCTATGCAGAGAATCAGGGATTAAGAGGGAGTTGTCTACTCCCTATAATCCACAACAGAATGGGGTTGCAGAATGGAAGAACATAACTATCATGGAAGCTGCAAGAGCTATGCTTCATGATCAAGATCTACCTATGCATATTTGGGCTGAAGCTGCCAAAACAACGGTGTATGTACCGAACCGTACTCCACATAGAGTACTCGAAAACAAGACTCCTGAATAAGTCTTCTCCGGCAAGAAACCAGAAGTCAGCCATCTCAGAATATTCAGCTGTCCTGTGTACATACACATTCCAAAAGAGAAGAGAACAAAATTAGATCCTTCAGGAAAGAAGGGTATATTTGTGGGATACTCTGAAAGCTCAAAGGCTTACAGAATCTACTTCCCAGGATACAAGAAGATTGACATCAGCAGGGATGTGACATTTGATGAAGGCACATCTTACAACAAATCCAGAAAGAGACCTGCTGAAGAACCTGAAGAAGCAGAAGTAGAAGTACCCAGAAGTCATGATACAATCATGGACAAAGAAGCTCAAGAAGAAGATCGAGAGCTCGAGGAACCACAAAGACCTGTAGATCCACCTCTAGAGAAGAATCCTCATAAGAGGAAACCAACTTGGGTACATGAACTTATCCAAGGTGCGAAAAGATATGGAGCTCCAGAAGAGAATCACAGAGAAAGAAAGAGAACCAGATCAAATTCCAGATATGTAGCTTTACTATGTGATTTTATTGATAAAGAACCTTCCAGTTATGAAGAAGCAGCAGATCAGAAAGAATGGAAGGATGCTATGATCTAAGAATATCAATCGATCATGAAGAATGATGTTTGGGATGTTGTCCCAAGACCAAAAGGGAAGTCAATTGTCACTTCAAAATGGATCTACAAGATCAAGCATGCTGTGGACGGTAGCATTGAAAAGTATAAGGCAAGATTTGTAGCTCAAGGATTCTCTCAGAAAGAGGGAGTAGACTATCCAGAGACCTTTGCACCTATAGCCAGATATACTTCCATCAGATCAGTACTTTCTCTAGCTGCAGTGATGAAGTGGAAGATACACTAGATGGATGTCAAGACTGCCTTCTTGAATGGTGTAGTAGAAGAGGAAGTGTATGTAGAACAGCCACTCGGTTTTGAGACACATGACAGAGAGTCTCATCTATGCAGATTGAAGAAAGCCCTGTATGATTTGAAACAGGCACCCAGGACCTGGTACAGCAGGATTGACAGCTTTCTATCCAGTTTGGGATTTACCAAGAGTAAAGCAGATTCCAACCTTTACTACAAGGTTGAATATGGCAACCCAGTGATGCTCCTACTATATGTAGATGATCTATTTGTGACAGGTACATATGGGTTGATTGCTGATATGAAGAGAAATCTTGCTGCTGAGTTCGAAATGAAGGACTTGGGGATGATGCTTTACTTTCTAGGTATGGAGGTGTGGCAGAGTACAAATGGGATCTTCCTTGGACAAGGGAAGTATGCAGTAGAGATCCTGAAGAGATTTGGGGTGATGGATTGCAAGGCTTTGGCTACACCTATGGCATCGAAACTGAAGCTATTAAGTGATGTTTCATTAAAGTTGGTTGATGCCACGATGTATCGTCAGATGATTGGGTCATTGATTTACCTGACGAACACGAGACCAGACATTTGCTTTGCTATGAACACCTTGAGCCAGTACTTGATAGATCCGAGAAGTGTTCACTTGATAGCTACAAAGCATATTCTGAGGTACCTGAAGGGTACAATTGATTATGGGCTCAAGTATGATGCGAATCAAAAGATTAACCTGGAGGTTTATGTTGATTCAGATTGGGAAGGCAGTGCCATCAATAGGAAGAGTAATTCGGGGTGTTGCTTCAGTATGGGATCAGGTGTGATCTCTTGGTTTAGCAGGAAGCAATCCTGTGTGTCACTAAGTACAGCTAAAGCAGAGTATGTCACAGCTTGTTCAGCTAGTTGTGAGGCAGTATGGCTGCGGAAGCTACTGTCTAATATATTTGATCTCCAGTTGGATGCTACTTGTATACATTGTGACAACCAGAGTTGCGTGAAGTTGTCAGAGAATCCAACGTTCCATGACAAGTCGAAGCATATCGAGATCAAGTATCACTATATCAGGGATATGGTGCAGGGAGGAGAAGTGAAGCTCATGTATGTTGCGACGGAGGAACAGATAGCTGATGTGTTGATGAAGCCACTAGCCAGAGTGAAGTTCGAGTACTTCAGAGAGAGACTTGGTGTTCTCTAGATCGAGGCTTCCTCCCAGAGAAAGTGATGAGACCCATAGCCATTCTGACATGGTGAGAGGATTTGGTTCCTTCCATGGTCAGATGTAAGGGCTAAGCCATTCTGTCATGGTGAGAGGATTGAGTTCCTTCCATGTCAGATATGAGTGCTGAGATGCATAGCCATTCTGATGAGTAGGTCAGATGTAAGGGATGAACCATTCTATTCATGTCTAAAGGATTAGGTTCCTCCCATGTCAGATGTGAGTGTTGGCCATTCTGTCGAGTAGGACAGATGTAAGGGAAATTGCCACTCTCCGGGAGAGTGGAGGTGCCTGGTCAGTTACCAAGTAGCTCAGTCTGGGACTGGGGGCCTTTCTGGCTAGGGTGGAGGATTTGGTTCCTTCCAGGTCCGATGTGAGTGCATGCCATTCCGTCATGGTGAGAGGATTAATTTCCTTCCATGGCCGATGTAAGTGTGGGCCATTCCGTCATGGTGAGAGGATTAAGTTCCTTCCATGGCCAATGTAAGTGCGGGCCATTCTTTCATGGTGAGAGGATTAAGTTCCTTCCATGTCAGATGTAAGGGCAGGACATTCTATCTTGGTGAGAGGATTCAGTTCCTTCCATGATAGATGTGAGTGTGGGGCCTTTCTGATGTGATTGTAGTTTACTACATGATCAGATGTGAGTGCTGGGCATGCCTTTCTGATGAGTAGGTCAGATGTAAGTGCTGAGAGTTCCTTTCTGACGAGTAGGTCAGATGTAAGTGCTGGGAGTTCCTTTCTGACGAGTAGGTCAGATGTAAGTGCTGGGCGAAGACCTACCTATGGGCTAGGCCTACAACCAGCATGAAAGAAGGCTGGCTCTGTAGAACTTCCTATGACGAGATAGTACACACATGATGAAGACCAAAGATGATCCAGATCGAGCTATGATCCAGATCCAGTTATGATGACTCTGAGAGATCCAGATTGAGTGATGATCTAGGTCCAACAGTGATGATCCAGTTCGAGAGATGATCCAGATCCAGATCCAGATCGAGTGATGATCCAGATCCAGTCCAGTGATGATGATCCAGATTGAGTGATGATCTAGATCCAGTGATGATGTTCTATGACGATCCAGATCGAGTGATCATCCAGATCCAGTTCCATGACGATCCAGATTGAGAGATGATCCAGATCCGAAGATGAAGATGACTTGAAGATGAAGATGACTTGAAGACGAAGATGACTTGAAGACGAAGATGACTTGAAGATGAAGATGATCCAGTGATACAGAGAAGAAGACCAGCGCTGAAAATTTTTGTCGAAAGAATACCTTCCTAGTTAAGAGGGAGTGTTGATGTATATGTAACTTCAGAATGTATTCTTCTATGTATCTTATATATTGTAACCCGAGGTTTATTCCAGGATTTTTCTATTATGTATTTGAGTCATGTTGTCATGCCCCGATGTTTCGATCGGGAGGATTAATAATGTAAACAAGTCTTGTCAAGTCATTGTGTAAGTCCCCACAGTTTCGGGGCACTAGGGTTATTATACACTAATTAAGGTGTAGGCTCTAGTAAGTAATTGTTAGTTGGGCCGACATGATTAAGTGCACTTCATGTGAATGGAAGAATATAAATAGAGAGTGAGAGTCTCTCTATTTATCACTTGTATAACACATCACTCACTCACTCAAGTGCGGCGCATTAGTGAGGAAGGAAATACTGGGGCTAGACAGAAGAAGAAGACTACTGCTGTCAGGAGTGCATCTTACTATTTTTGGGTTCTTACATCTTGTGGTGATTCTATCTTTGAGGACGTTACGGGTTTTTCTCCATTTATGGTTTCCCCGATAAAAAAAATTGTGTTCATTGTCTCTTGTGTTTGATTGCTGTACTTGTTATTCTCTCAGTAAATATCCTAGCATAATGCTAGCTTAAATGTTGAAAAACTAACAAAAATGGAGTCAAAAGACAATCAATATACTTGCATGTGCTTGGAGTGAATGTTTTGCAATTGCCTCTTGGTACATTTTAAGTTAATGTGAAATATGAGTTGATTAAAATTAGGCGAAGGGGGGACTCCAAATATACCCGAGAGTACTTGGAGTATGTCCAAAACTAAACCTTCATGGCTACCCGCAAGGAATATGTGGACTGAATGGAGTCTCTGAGGATATTTTTCATAATGCACCAGTAGGTGTAACAGATATTGGCACCCCAAGGTCACTTTTCAGGAGTTCCCACTTCCTTTGGGTATTTTGCCACCGTAATGGTTTGATTGAGGTGTTGGATTTTCACCTGATGGTATGTCAATTTGGGAGAGTGAATCCTAATTATTCTAGTCACTCAAGTGATTTTGATGCAACTTGACTAATCATATGAACCACATCCAAGTGCAGAGCATACACACCGGATTCTTTTCAATTTTAGTAAATTTTAAGATAGGTGTTCTTGTTAAAAAGAAAACCCTCCAGGAACCTCTTTCGATCCAAGTGGATCTCAATCAAGGAATCAAGGAGGGTTTAATTTTATTATAGCTAATAAAATAGTTGATGAAAAATAAAACAAATATACACAATTCCATTTTTCTAATTAGGCCTACCACGCATCTCTTTCCCATTTCGGGTCAATCGAGAAGTTGTGAGGTAAGTATTAAAATTACTTTGAAACCTCAGAAATGGAGTATGGAAATGATTATAAATCAAATTATACTACCCTGCATATTATAACTACATCAGATTAAAAAAAATATAAACAAAAAGCAACAAAGAAAAAACACGGACACAAATCCCCCCAGGGGGGATGGTGAATAGGCTCGAAAGAGCCTATTCAAAGAGAAATTTTGTTTTTATTAGTAGATATTTACAATATCAGAAAATTTAAGTTGATGCACTTTGGTCTTTGTTATCTGGGATCCAAAGGCTTACAACAAGCTTGTAACAAGCTAAAATCCAAACACGGCGGTGGGGGAAGCTTCTAGAAAGCTATGGTTTGTCCAAGAGTCGGAAAATGGGCAGAGTATCCTTCTCTTTTTTGTTAGACCTGCTAAAAAACAGCAATCAATTAAAATCAAATGTTCCCAAACACACTTTAAAAGTATTTTGGGTCACCACGCTAGTTACCAAAAAAAACTAAGTAAAAAATTGTTAAAAGGGGCTAATCTAGTTTTGCAAAAGGAACCAAGGAAAGAAAGATTTCCTTGGGATCTTGGCTTGCTGTTTGGGTAGACAATGAGATATGCAGTTTCCTTGCAGAATTTAAATATTTAAAGAATGAAAAAAAAAACTACATTATGAGCAAGCTTTAGATCTATGCTTTAACTACTTGCAAAAAAGGAAATTCCTACACCTAAATCTATCTTTATGAAATGATATTATTTATGAAATTATATATCTAAGTATAAATACTCTTATAAACTATATCTAACAATATATATTCAATTCTTAGAACTAGATATTATCATAAGAGGAAGAGACGGGTAACCGAAAGATTGATTTTTTAAAGAAAGGAGAAAAAGAGGAGAGAAGGTCGGCTCATTGCTTAAATAGAACAAGCTGAAAGGAGGCCCTTTTTTGGATCACTGAGGGACAGATTCTTGTGCTTATTGGATAAGGAATGGCGTCAATCTTGATCCACACCTTCATCCAATCTGGAACGTGCAACTAAATAACATGATCCTGCACAACACCTCATGAGATCTGGATATAGATGTATAAAGCAACAAGAATGAAAGATCATGCACAAATAATCTTATTTAAGCACATAACTAAAATTCTTGAGCATACATAATATGGATAAACAGGAACAAGTAATCTAACTTGTCTAGTTTACACCCTTACTTGGTTCAACCGAATCCTTGATGCCAGAAAACAAAAGCAACACAGAAATTGGAAAGAAATTACAGTTACCACATTAGCAGTAGGACGTTGGGAATCCACACAAACACATGCACTACACTGTATAGCCTCCAAATATTATTGATTCACAATAAAAAAATATAGCAATATTACAATGGCAACAACTCCTTAGTCCAACTCTAACCAGCTTGGAAGAGGCATCTTGTGCTTTTATTTATACAAAAACCAGGAGATCCATCCCAAGGGGGCTGCAAATCCCAAGGAGACAGATCACTGCAGCTGAGGGAGAGTCCATCAATGCTGATCTGAAGCTGAACTGAGCCTACTTGTCAACTGGGGGGCTGATTGAGCTGACATAGTAACCCATAAACTGACACATCAGTCCACAGAGCTTCCAGGAGAGCCCACATGTGTGGAGGGGAGAGAGAGGGTGCAATTCCCCATAAATGCCGCTGAAGATCAACTCTATATCTGATTTGATCACCTCCTTCAGTCAACGATTCGTCAGATCCAGTCAATTTGGTTCAGATCTAACTGATTTCAATCAAATTGGCTGAGAATCCCCTGATCTAAGATTCTGGATTTGCTCCATTATTCATCAATTTATTAATTAAAATAATAAATAATTTATTTTTTGGAGATTTCTGACCTGAGTGATGGAAAATCACTCAAAACTAGGAAATAGTGGGTCCATTGGTTTACATGGTGCTCTTAGCTTGAAAATAAGCACCTACATGAGTGAAACTGATTATTTGGCTGACTTTTATTACAAAATAATTTTTTCCAATTAAACTATTAAAAAATAGCCTAAGTTTTGGAAAAATTAAATTTTAATAAAAAACACTGAAAAAATTTAAAAAAATGAAAAATTGAAAAAACCTAGGGGGACTTAGACATGTTCATGTGACTCGACCATGATTCCTAGCATGTTTATACATTTACACATAGACTCTAATAACCTCAATAGGCCTAAATTCCAAGCCGACCACCCCAACTTTGGAGGTATGGAATGAAAAACTCAGAAATTATTAGTCGTTTATTCAACAACCAATAATAACCAAGGGAAAAAACACCATGGGCTGATCAGATTGACAAATAAAGTCTAAGAGACCAAGTCTTTTACAGACACTATCATGCTAGAACATTTATTAAAACTCCCCCATGGGGGTATGAACATGTGATATAGTACAACAAAGTTTCCCAGAAGCAAGACTGAATGTCTTTTGAAGTCCGAATAATTTATCCTTGTCCGGTTCATCAAGCTCACTTGATAAAAAACCACTAAGTACAACTTAGGCGATAACATTTTGGCTCCAATTATGGGACATGTGCTCGATCTGGTCTTTAAGGCAGGGAGAGGATACGATAACACCATAATCTCTGGTTTATATACCCTGTAAAAACACCTCAACTTGACAAGAAAACCTCAGTAGCACAAGTTTTATAAAAAAAAAATGGACCATTAAGTTGATTTATTTAAACAAAATAAATTTAACTAACTAATTTTTTATTATTATAGCTAAGTACAAAACATAAATGCAGAAAGTAAATGCTCTCTTTTAAGGAGCTTATTTTCCTACTCTAAGCATGATATAAAAAGGGTTAAGTGTAATCAGAAATCCAATGTAACCACCTAAGCATTTTATTAACATAAAAAAAAAATTCCTTGTCTTTGGTTACCAGCCAAAGTAAGGATACCTTATCTAGAAAATGCAAACCTACTTGATGGTTCGGAATGGGTGGGATGGATTGGAAATCATAGGCATGAATAAAGTCATTAAAGTTCTTCCCAAACTGGTATGTGCTCACGTAGGCTGCTTCTATCCATGATTGGATAGGACTGATATACCAATCAACATGATGAGGAAGACTGACTACATCATCATACTGATCACCCGGGCTTATCAAATGATAACTCATTGCACAATCCCCAAGTAGCTCCAAATCATAAGGAACCTCTATATGTGAGAAAGATGGCTGAGACTGATATTCCATTGAATGCATCACATATGACGTTTCACAACACTGCTTCTCAATGTCTTCATTACTGATACCTTTGTGCGGCTCTGCATGATATGACTCTAAATGATCACGTGAAAATTCTGAATGCTCCTCTTCCATACTAAGATTTTCCTAGGTATCTAGATCCATGCTCCCCTCTACGGATGTATCGTATATTGTACTTCCACAAATTTTTGAATAGAAACTCCCCTTGATGGACATATAATGGATGCAGTTCTCAATAAGATTTTCACAAGTTGGATTATCTATGAAATTCCAATAGTCATCACTCCCATATATGTTGGATATGAGAGAGTCTTCCTTGCTAGTATCACATCCTGAGATATAAATACCCTCCTCCTACTCATAATAATAATCCTTCAAGGTTTTGGTTTCGAAGATATTATGAGAAATTAAACTTTCCAAAACTTCATCCCTAAGTGATGAACATAGAGGAGTATCATCATACACATTATAAACTTCTTCATAAGTGTCGATCTTTGTAATGGTTTCCTCATGAGGGATTTCTCGACAAGCATTGCAACAATCCTGAGAAAATCTCAAATCTTCAATGTTTTTAGTTATGGTGACATGAGGAGAGTCTTCAACAATGTGTTCAATCATGGTTTCCTTGTGAAGCTCTCCAACATGATTGCCATGGATGTTCCCATCTTCAGAATCTTGCTGTGTAATGAGAGATACCTTATATCCTTTAAAAAGTTGCTTAATTGATTCCTTTCTCAAATAACTACTAGGATACTTTTTGATGGGAGTATCATGGATCTCCTCTTCACTTAAATGTTCAAGAAGTGATTCCAAGTCTTCAATACTTTGTATCATGGCAAAAGGTCCATCATATGTTTCCATGTGATACTCTATCCTAGATAGGTAGAAGGTATAGATATTTTCAAGGAACTTTTTCAAACCATTCCTACTACCCCTACCATCATGCCACTTCTCTAAAAACATCCAAAGGAATCTTGGAAAATAATTTATACATTTATTAGGAAGGCAATGATAGAACCAACAACATGCCTCACCCCAAAAAAGTACCAGCAAACATTTCCATCATATTGTCTTCATGAATAACATTGGAGTCAACCATCAACTGAAGGAAAGATTTGACATGGTAGATGGCTGAATCACCATAATTTCCATGAAATGCTGGAAGCCATTTATATGTATCCCCCACACCATCACAACAGTTAGGAAAACCTGGGATGTTTGAGAAATCGATAGGCTGAAAAATTCTGGTTATTTGGGCACCGTATTTCTCCTTTAATTCATCCATATAAAAAATTAATAGTATGAATTTGATATAACCATTAAACCTTGTACTGAAAACGTGGAGTTGTCAAGTGATGAGCTTTAAAGGTTTTAACATGTCGCATGGGATCATATACACACAAAAAAACTTCACAAGTTTATGAGATAATAGGGTTTTATCCCTTCATTGGAGTCGCCATGTGAAAAATAAAAATAATCATTTATAAATCTTTTCACAAAAATTAATTTTTGCTTTTCTTTGTAAAAATAAAAACTAAAAAAAAATTCAGTGGAGTCGCCAGATGAAAATTAAAGATCTACTCTAAGCATTCATCAAACAAAGAAAAAACAAAATGGAAGAAAACAAAATTCGTACTCGGGAATAAAAAGATTTATCCTCGGCAATGGCACCAAAAAGTGTTGCTGCCTTTCACACACCTGGGTCACGTGGCAGAAATCTTCAAGCCATTCGGTGTGTCCTTGGGGACAAGTCTTGAGTCAAGGCTG
>LPNX010353600.1:267390-514600 GCA_001517045.1 Pseudotsuga menziesii | reverse complement strand
ATATAATTCACATACTAATACTAATGAATGGTTGGTTTACTTGGTGCTCTGTTTAAATTCTATGTGCTTAACTAGTTAGCCACAATTATCATATGGCACAAGGGAATAGTTATTAATTAAGTGCTGAGTTTGCACATTCATTATACAGCTGCTAACGGAAGTGACTCCTTAAAGAAATTCATCTCAAGCTTTGCATGGAATTATCTACGTATAGCCAGCGTTATATACATAACTACTTGAGTGATCAAGTCTTTGCAATTAGCTCTAGTCATATATAATGCTTGTGTAATGTTTAACTGTAAGCCTATTTCTAAATCACAGAATGTCGTGCATCTTATTAGCTGTTGGTTTTTTGAATGGGCAGAGTTATAACTATTATAATGCAATAAACATAGTTGGAACTCAGTTGAGAAACAATCTTGGGCTACTAGTTTTGAATTGGTGTAAACAGTTTCATTTATTTGAGAAGCATTGCAAGGATATAAGACCATTCCTTGGTTGAGCATCCATCCAGTGGAAGGCATTGTGAATCCATCTGGCCAAGCTTGAAACCAATTAGAGCGGAGCCATTCATTCATCCCTTTTGGTGAATAGGAATTATAGAACAAGAAGCTTTGAACCTAGCATTTACAGGATAATGGCAAAGAGTAAAAATTTATTTTGGCCTCAATGTTGATGACATTGACATGCCATAGGCCTATTCTTTGTTTTGGTTCATATTGCTAGGCTGTGACTTTAAATTACTCTCATCATCATAATATTATCTCTATTCCAAGATTCTAAGACTAATCGATTATGCCAAATAAAGAGAAACGTAAAAGTGAAAAATACAAAACCTTCAAATGAAACCTTAGTTTTACACAAAACAACTATAATCCATTTGATGGAAATCAGCCATGGATTGAACGTAAAGAAAACCCAAAGTAAGCTAACAAAGAGTGAATGCACATAGAACAAGGAAATAAATGATATCACTAGATGTCAAAATAGGTGTTAATAGCCTCCAACAAGTAAAAAGGTTATCCACATGCAAAAGTTTATTAAGAATTATGAGTATCTATCCATCGACTATGAGAATAGATCTCCAAGTGGCTAGGTCAATATTTGCATCATGCACCCAAAAGGAAATAAGTAGACTTGTCCTTTTTTTTTGTCTTACATTGTATGTATATATGGTAACACCATTGGATAAAAAAGTGCATAAGTTTAGGTGCGTCTAGTAGAATCCATCTATGAATTTCCCTACCCTGCCATTACATTACAAAAGAATCCATCTATGAATTTACTCTGAAGCATATGTATGATTTAGTGGGATAAAGTAGGCAACACACCCTATATAACATTATTATTGGATGAAGTTGTGCTCAAGTCTAGTTATGTACATAAGTGAGGAGACTATAAGTAAGGAAAATCAACTAGTCAGGTTATTGATATTTTTTAGATTATGGTCATTTATTGGTAGTATTCTCTTACCCTACTATCATGTTGCAAAGGAAGCCATCGATTGAGCCTGTCTAGATTTAGTACTAAGACCATTCTTACATATTGGATGAAATCTTCCACCATTCACAATGTTCGATTACAACTACGAAAGAACTAAGTTTTTCATAAGCTAATACATGAAAGTTAGGAGGCAAGGAGAGTATACCTCTATTCTCTTCATTTTATCTTCTACTTTTATTTTTTGATTACTTTCTTAGGATTACAAGAGAATCACATTGCCATGTATTTAGCCTACTCTACCTCCTCCCATGATGCAACCCAAGCCTCTAGGACATTTAATTTAGCATGTTCCATATCATTAGTATTGAGTGATTTAGAATCATCTTGCTCTTAAACTTCTTTACTATCCCATCCCATGATATTTGACTTTCCCAAATTGTGCACCTAGAGCCATAATTTGCCTTCTAGTGCTCTCATGCACTTACTTCTCTAATAATTGATGATGGTTTTTCAGGCCCAGTTGAGAATTTTTTACTGCCTCCACTGGTGCTACACATCTTCCTAGAGTAGATGGTCGTGAATTAACAGGGCTCCTAGTTGAAGGTGTTGTAGCTCTTAGAAGGATTTCTATTATTGAAGGCTCTTGGCTTGCAATAGGGGTGATTTCTATCCCCATATCCCTCGTGGAATTTTATCTCACATTTGAAGTTGGCGGGGTGTAGGATAGGTGTTCAGTGGCTGGGTCTACGATGGGATTATCCCCCTTTTTTCTCTTTTTATTCTTTATATGATTCACATTTAACCCTATTTCAGATTATTCATTTCCCCATTTCTCCCAAACATTACTACCATGATATCTCACTCTAAGACATTTTTTAGGACAATAGTGTTGGAGATAGAAACCCACACCTTTATATGCAACCAGCATGGATTCCCATCACAAAAAGAGAAATAACCTCAGTGGTAAAGCAGTTTATCAACTGATGGTGGATCATAGCTTTGATTCCTAGCATGTCCAATTTTCAACAAGGTAACACACGCAAGTCGTTGGTGATGGAAAGGAGACCTGAGCCAGGGTGTTATTTCAAGGTGAATTGTTAAGATAGAAATCCACACCTTGTAAACAAACTATTATGGATTCCTAGTATTTAAATGGGTGAATCTTAATGGTACAACAACCCATTGGCCAAAGGTAGCTCCTGTGTTCAATTCCTATTCTATCTTGTTTTCAACAAGTGATATTTATTGTAGTCAAAGACACACCCAATTAGGATATGTGGGATTTGAGATCTAAAATGACACTATCGAGGGACACACTAAATGTATTTAGTTCAATTATTTTAGATGCATTTAATATCTCTCAGTCACCAAGTGTGAAGACCATTTTCATTTAGGGCTTAACACAACCACAACTCAGCTTAAGATGGGATGCAAACAAGTCACTTCTAGAGAGGTAAGGTCAAATCATCCCTGACCTACTTATAAGAGGTTACCACAATTCATATTAAGTTTGAGGGAGAACATCATAGTCCATATCCTAGCTAGGAGAGATCAAGATAGTCACAACCCACTAGGATAGCATAGCCCGCTAGGATACACAGTTACAAGCCACTAGGATAGTTCTTACATGGTCACATATCACTAGGATAGGTCTTACACACTCACATACCACTAGGATACAAATTCACATCCCACTAGGATAGTTCTTACATAGTCACAAGACATTAGGATAGGTCTTACATAGTCACAACCCACAAGGATACACAGCCACAACCCACTAGGATAGTTCTTACACAGTCACAACTAAGGTTTAGCAGCCTCAAAGGGATGAAGTCCAAGCTAATAGTCCAAGAGCATTCCATGACTACATTGCATACATTTCATATAAAGTGTGTGTATCAAAATATTTAAGGCTCAATTTTCTCAATTTTTTGAAAAAAAAAGACTTAAATAAACTAGCGAGGTATATACCAAACAAATCTTATATAATGGTTTCTTTTTATGCTAATGAAAAATCATCATTTGTATTAAAAAACAAACATCTATGTGGCAAAAAAACCTTCAATTACAACGCAGTCTTTGAGTTGCGCATGTCGCATAGTTCTACTGTTTGGTCATATGAACATGTATTCCTATCCATTTGAAAAATTGTAAAGAAAGTAAACTAAATCAAATAATGACTCTAGTTAGATGCATATGACCATAAATCCCAATCACACCATAAATCAACACTCTATAGACTTGCTGCACCACAACAAACATAGTCTTTATTCCCTTCTATATTTAGTAATTTTTCATGTATAAACACAAAAAAGGAATCAATTGACCTATGAATACTACTAGGAAATATGCTCTACAGTGTCGAAAATTTAGAAATTATTTCAAAAGAAAAACAACAAAACATAATTACTCCAATACCTGGATTATGACATCCCACCACTTGACCATGCTATCATCACGTGCTGAAAGTAATGAATTTGACCTGTGAAGAATACCTCGCCAATCCAATAAATGGAGACATCCATTACAAAACTAGTGGTTAAAGGAAATGTTGATGCTTTGAATAGTTACTTCCATCTTAGCTAAAATATGCTATTGAATCATATGCATTACAAGGACTTTGCTTATCAAAATGGATCAAACATGACAAAATTCAACATAGGAAAATAAGGAAATGTAGGACTCTGTGTATTAGATTAGAGTCCATAATCCAACAAACAATGGCAATTTAACAACGCAAAATGAATAAGCATTTGATGAATGCATGGTTAGGTTCTTGAAGAGGAATCTAATCCTTGGGATTTATGAAAAGATTTTAGATCTGTGACTATCATGGAGAAGATTATGGATACTAAATATAAGGTTTCTCTCATATACCTAAAGTTCTTTTGTGCAGAATCCGAAAACGCCTAAATCTAGCAACATACTTAGTATTGAGCTGACAAAAAGAGATTCCTTTGACATTTTTTACTCATGCCAATATTTTTAATTTTTTAGCTCATATTTAAATAAATGGATGCATATGCAACTAAATTATTTTGACAAGAATTGTTTATTGTTTTGATTTTCTAAGTCTTAATCCTAGAGTTCAAGTTTTCCATCCCAAGGCCAGTATTTAGTCCATCACTTCTCTAAGCCATGTCTAGTTCTCAATGTCAATTTGTAATGACAAAAAAATAGTATGAATGAATTTAGGTTCCCATGTTCAAATTTTAGGGGTCAATTCACTTGAGATCCATCAATATGTATCATATGAAAATATAGAAAAATGAAGACAAGTCACTTGGTAGAAAAGATATTGAGGAAGAAAAATGTTACACTTTTCAATTGCACGGATTTGTTGGAGGATTTTGAGTTTCTCATGCATCCCATAAGAGGTGTTATCCCAATGTGATACCACCGTTATCCCATAACCTAAAATTTAATGGAATTTTTTTCAAGGTTATTCAAAGTAAATTTTTGGGGAATCCAACATTCCACCTCAAAACATAGGAGCAAAGAAATCATGGAGTGTAGTTTCTAAGTTAAGTTGGTTCAATAAGTAGAGCTTAAATGAAAGTTTTTGTTAGTTTGTGAGAGTGGGTATTATTGGGATTGAACTTAACACCCAAGAATGTACACAGGTCTACAATGAAAAATATTTCACGCCGATGCATCAGATCAATATCTAGAACAATGTCGCAAATATCTCCAATTTTTCCCAATATTTCGAAAAGTTTAATGAGCTTTAAAGTTTTCTATTGTTCCTGATGTTTTTGGTATTTTCTGTGTTTTTCAGTTCCAAAATTATGCTTGTTGGTATTTTTTGAGTTTTTCAGGTCCAAGTTTATGCCTACTAATATTTTCCCCTACATTTTCCCTAATATTTTCAATATGTGTATATCTGGGCCGTCAGTGATATATCCCAAGATGAAAATTGCAACATTGATCTGGAAAAATATTTGTAGCTAGGGATGCAATTTGGTAAGGGTGGTTGAAAATTGAAAAATGGGTTTGAAGCCATTTTGGAAAGCATTTATCTTTCAAGAAAAACTAGAGAAAAAAATCCAAATATGTGGAGGGGTGCACAATGTGAAATACTAAAGCCCTATGACCTTCTTTCTCACCAGGAATGTGTTTCGAGTGCCTCTGTGCACTTCATAAACACTTGTAAGGTTGTTTCAATAGATAGATTTTTCAAAGCAGAATTTTCTTGTTTTGGAGCAACTCCAAACTTGTTGGTTTAATGATGAACCTAACAATGTATAAATGTCAAGGATGTCAAAAGACCCCTGCCTAACTTGTAGAACGTTTACATAGTCTATATTCTTGCCTCTAGTGATTTTTTTTCACCTCTATGTATGGTAATCATCATCATCAACTAAATGTATGTGTGTGCACATGCATAAATACCCAATACACAGCTCAATCAAACAAAAGAAAACATATTTATACCTTGATTTTTGTATCTTCACACTGTCTTCTTATGCTTTACCTTTCAAAACATCATTCAACATACTTCATTTTTTGTTCTGTTGCAATAGTTTCATGTTAGGACCCATCAAATATATTTATGTTTGTTTATGAAAATAACAAAAACAATCTAAATAAATACAATTCTATTACAATACTATTCAACTATTCAAGTAAGTTAATTGTTAAGAATATATCACTTGATAAAACATGGATAACCAAAAATACTATGTATATAAGGCCATCGATCTAATCAAAGCTCCATTTATTGCCTCTTAACTATGGAAATGTTTCTCAATGCTATCTGTAACAAGTCCCAATGGAGGAGTCAAATAGCAATAGTGAAAATTACACAGTAAAAATATAGAAATAGATGTTTTTTAATGTATTCTTCCTTTCCATTCATTGAGCTCCTCTCTGTTTCAAGAATAATTTAATATTCTCTACTAAACAGGACCAAACATGTGAAGGTGGAAGCTCGTATGGCCCCTCCTCCCCCTCACATCACACTCAACTCCCCAAACCCAATGCCTATACTTGCAAATAACAATTTATTTCACTATTTCACAAAGCAAATAACAATGCATCTACAATGGAAATTATTTCACTCAATAGTTGAAAAATGCTTTCATTAAATCATTCTTTAAAACATTCATTAAACCATTCAATCATTCAACAGCTGAAAAAACCATTCATTAACTCATTCATTAAAATATTAATTTAGTCAATGGTAGAAAAAAAATCAGTAAACAATTCAGTAAAGCATCCATTCATAAAAGACTGATATTGTGCTATGCTTTCAAAAATATATTTCAAATTTACAAAAAGTTTTAGAGTGATGGATTTATAAAAGGCCTGTGTGAATATTATGTGGCCTTGGAGTCCTGTGTTTCCAAAATTTTCCATTCACCCCATTGCAATGTTAGAGCCTTCTTTGAGAGTGTGTCTGCCACCTTGTTTCGCTCCCTGTAAACATGAGTGAAAGAGATTGATTCAAAGAATGAGAGAGAATGGGTTGTCTCTTCAAATAATGCATCTAGAGAAGTAGTTCTACATTTTTGTATCTTATTCATCCAGTTTATAACCACCATTGAGTCACCATATACTTGTAACTGTTTGCAATTTATTTCATTGGCAAAACATAGAAGTAATTTCAATGTCACGAGTTCTGCATAGTTGTTGGTTCTAGTTCCCAGGACCAAAGAAATTTGAAAAAAATGACTTTGATTTAGATATAAGCATGCACCTTCTGAGTTTGTGCACTGAATACTTGTTTTCTTCCATCCAATTGCTAGACCTCCAGAGTGGTCGATGGCACTTTGCAATGTGAAAGAGTATTACGAAAGAAGTGATGTTAAACTAGTTTCAACTTCCAGCTCTGGAACCATTTTTTCTTGTGGAAGGATGAATTCTAGTGATAGAACCTCCATCATCCTTTTTAGGGAAATCTTTTTCCAGGTGCTTACCAGACCCCTTTAGTTTAGGGAGACAAATTTCATTTGGGCACCCCATCTGGGGTTTGCACTGCTCTGAGCACCCAAAAAATGGTTGTTTGTCTGCCACTTTCCTGATCCCTGAGTTCCATGCTCTGGGCTGTAGAGAGGTGAGATGGTCTTCCTCTCCCTTTCCCTTTGGATGTGATCCTACCATTTACCCCTAGTCCTTTTGTAGGGATTTTTGGTTTTTGAGGGATTGGAACATCCCTTGAACGAAGGTGGAAATGGATAGAGGAGGAATAAGTGGGCGAGTCATTTGTTATGGTGAAAGGGGTGGGAGAGTCATTGAAAGATAAATCATTCAATTGATTTCTAAGGGAAGAAGTGTTCATACCCGGTGGGGGAGATGCGATCGGACACTGTTCAGTCTATTGAGGAGGCCCTTCTGCTACTACTATCCCCACTCTTTTTGGTTGATCCAATGGTTGTTTTGTGCCCTCTGACCTGAGAGGATTTTCATTTGAAGCTATGTTTGGATCAGTTTCTTTGGAGCTCGGGGCATCTGTTCGCCTAACCCACTTCCTTCTTCCACTTGTTTAGGGAACAAAGTTTGGGTAGTTTCTTTCCAAATGTCTTGTTTCATGACATTTGTGGCATCGAAATGGGAGCCCTTCATAGTCCAACAACTGTCTTTTTTGCTTGTTTTTCCATACAGAATTAAAGGCTTCAGGAAGACTAGTTCTGATGTTCAAAGAGACTAGGATCCTGGCTACCTTTTTATTTCTGTCTACTGAAAAGAGAGGTCCACCTCAATGAAAGTCCCCAACTCATTCATGATTTCACTAATCTAGATTGGGTTCTAGAATTCCAATGGTAGTCCTGGCAGGCAAACCCAAACTAGTAATGTATCCAGTTGCTCTGTTTCCGCATCGAACAAGGAGGTCCAATACTTTAACTGAAATAGGGTTTTCCCATATGTCCAGACTCTGCTGCGTATGAGGTCTGCCTCCTCTCTACATATGAAATGGAAGCTGAACCATCCCTTTGCAAGCGAATTAATAACCGGGCCTTCACCTTGAAGCCTTGTCCAATTTTTCCTAGCCCATTACTTCATTTTCCCTAGGGTGGGGTTTCTTCCTATGATTTTCTGGAGTAGGGTTAATCCGTCCATCTCCATTGCTTCTTCTATGGTGCACTGGACTCCACAATTTACATTAAAATCTCTTCTAGAGGGATTTAAACACTGATTATTTCATTTCCTAGAGTTCAATTGTTCGGCGGCTTCTACTGTGCGTGCTCCCTATGACACGGAAGGATCGATTTCCCTGTTTGGGGTTCCTTGTGGTTCTTCCTGGGGAAGTTCAATGAAAACGGTTGCTGCAACTATGCTCTGAGGTTGGAATAATGAGTATGGGCCTCCTCCTAAGGCCGGGTTCAATGGTCGTGCTGTGAACACACCTAGTAGCTCTTCATCTGGCGGAGAAACCAGAACCCTGCTCTCTTCATCTAGCGGAGAAACCGAAACCCTGCTCTCACTTCCAGCTGTCAAATTTTCCAGCGTGTTCTGCACTGTGTCCGAGGATGGTATACCGGTAATTTCCAGTGAGGAGAAGATGTTGATCTCTTGCTACCACAGGTAAATAGAGTTGTCTGCCATGTCTACTGGACCTACTCCCAATTCAAAAAAACCTTTGAATAGACTGCCCAAAATGAAAACAAGTCATTTCTTATTATATAGTATTATCTATTATATTTTTTTTTATAAACCGCCCGTCGGATATCCAACGCATCAGTGTCGGATAACCACCAGTTTTTCTTTCACAAACATCAAAAAACTGCCCTGGTAGTGTCAGTTCCCCATCGAATATCTGACGCATCAATGTCGGATATATGCTAATGTTGCTTTCACAGACGTCGATGATCCGACCCTGGTAGTTTCGGTTCCCTGACACTACCAGGTTCGGAAATCCGACTCACTTGTGTCGAATATTTGACAGCTCTATAAATATTTTGTTATTAGCATTCTGATGATTGATTGCTATCCAACACATCTGTGTGAAATGTCGGATGACGTCGGATTCTGTCATCGGATTTTGGGTTCAAATATTGTTGTGCTAGATCTGATCATAAGAGGAAGAGACAGGTAACCAAAAGATTGATTTTTTAAAGAAAGGAGAAAAAGAGGAGAGAAGGTCGGCTCGTTTCTTGAATTCAACAAGCAGAAAGGAGTCCCTTTTGTGGAGCGTTGAGGGATAGATTCTTGAGCTTATTGGATAAGGAATGGCATCAATCTTAATCCACACCTTTTTCCAATCGGGAACCTGCAACTAAATAACATGATCCTACACAACACCTCATGAGATCTGGATATAGATGTATAAAGCAACAAGAATGAAAGATCATGCAAAAATAATCTTATTTAAGCACATAACTAAAATTCTTGATCATACATAATATAGATAAATAGGAACAAGTAATCTAACTTGCCTAGTTTACACCCTTACTTGATTCAACTGAATCCTTGAAGCCAGAAAACAAAATCAGCACAGAAATTGGAAAGAAATTGCAGTTACCACATTAGCAGCATGACGCTCGGAATACGCACAAACACATGCACTACACAGTATAGCCTCCAAAAATTATTGATTCATAATAAAAAAATATAGCAGTATTACAATGGCAACAACTCCTCAGTCCAACTCTAAATAGCTTGGAAGAGGCAGCTTGTGCTTTTATTTATACAAAAAATAGGAGATCCATCCCAGGGGGGGCGCAAATACCAAGGAGACATATCATTGTAGCTGAGCGAGAGTCCATCAATGTTGATCTGAAGCTGAACTGAGTCTACTTGTCAATCGGGGGGTTGATTGAGCTGACACATCAACCCATAAACCGAAACATCAATCCACAGAGCTTCTAGGAGAGCCTAAACATGTGGAGGAGAGAGAAAGGGTGCAATTCCCCATAAAGGCTGCTGAAGATCAACTCTGGATCTGATTTGATCATCTCCTTCAGTCAAGGATTTGTCAGATCCAGTTAATCTGGTTCAGATCTAATTGATTTCAATCAAATCAACTGAGAATCCCCTGATCGAGGATTCTGGATTTTCTCCATTATTCATCAATTTATTCATTAAAATAATTAATAATTGATTTTTTGGGGATTTCTGGCTCGAGTGAAANTTACATGGTGCTCTTAGCTTGAAAATGAGCACCTACATGACTGAAACTGATTATTTGGCCCACTTCTATTACAAAATCAATTTTTCCAATTAAACTATTGAACAATAGCCTAAGTTTTGGAAAAATTAAATTTTAATAAAAAACACTGAAAACATTTTAAAAATGAAAAATTGAAAAAACCTAGGGGGACTTAGACATGTTCATATGACTCGACCATGATGCCTAGCATGTGTATACATTGACACATAGACTCTAATAACCTCACTAGTCCTAAATGCCAAGCTGAGCACCCCAAATTTGGAGGTATGGAGTGAAAAACTCAGAAATTATCAGTCATTTATTTAACAACCAAGAATAACCAAGGGCAAAAACACCCTGGGATGATCGGATTGACAAATAAAGTCTAAGAGACCGAGTATTTTACAGACACTATCATGCTATAAAATTTATTATAACTCCCCCAAGGGGGTATGAACATGTGATAGAGTACAAAAAAGTTTCCCAAAAGCAAGACTGAAGGTCTTCTAAAGTCCGAACAAGTTATCCTTGTCCGGTTCACTAGGATGACTTGATAAAAAACCACTAAATACAACTTAGGCAGTAACAAGACCCTCCCTAGATGTTGTAGACACCTGGAATGTCACTTCAATAGTGAACTTGTGTACCTGCAATCATATCAAACATACAAACACATCAAACCTACCAAAACATCATCTACTTATCCATGTTAGTGACTAAGGAATCTAACAACATTTACATGTGAAATCAAAACAACAATAATGTGGGATGGAAATCAGCTTTGCATTAAGATGAATGGAGAAGTTTACAACCAATTAAGCATTAGTGTTGACATGCATCTCCATGAAACCAATACTTTAATCCCCATAAGATCCAACTTTGCTCTCTATGCTCTCAAATGGCTTGGGCCAAGTGGTCAATCCAACAGCATAACAATACCTCTATAGTTCTCCTCCTAAACCATGGACATGAGCTTGTATTTATAAGGCTCAATAGATAGGGATGGTTGAGATATTTGTGGGTGAGGTGGCCTCTAAGCTCCTTTGAGGGGGGTATCTCAAGCTCAACTGATCCACTATGATAGAGATAAGGGAGGACACGAGGCTCAAGATCTAAAAGCCTCGAGAAACTTCTCTTTTTCCCATTTTACCTAGGGTATTGCTTTTCTCGTCTTATGACAGAGAATTTTAGGTTAAAAACGCTTATGGACCAAAGGCCATATGCGGTGGCACCGCTTATGGCAAAAAAAATATAGGCAGTGCGAGCAAGGTACCACTCATGGTTAACGGGAAAAGCGCAGTGCTGAGTATTTTTATGTAAGATTGAAAAACAACATGGGTTTCTAGTCCAGATGCTGGGATTAAGGGCAAGTATGTAAGTCAAGGGTCTTATCACATGGTGGTGATAGGATTTGGGTATAACAGGATGCCCCCCAAAGCATGAGTATTAGAGGGATATGATAAATGAGAGCTTTGAGAGAACAAGTTGTCACTTCGAGGTGAAAATGTCAGCTTGATCAGAGCATGTAGTCAAGTAGGCATCTATAGTACATCAATATTTTGACTCATAGACACAAGTACCAACTCATGGCTGCAAATGAATACAAGGCCAATCCATGGGAGGAATAAACAATAATGGCTACTAGAATACAACATAGATCCATGTGATAGAGGACTCAAACTTGAACATAGCTACTAGACATACAACGTAGATCTATGTCATAGAGACATAAATTTGAGCATAGCCACGACCATACAAATGCAGATCCATGCTAGATATACAAAAATCCATCGCAACCTGGGGAAAAGTAATGAGCACTTTAAACAAATACCCAGGGTCTTCATCTCATCTTCCACAAAGTATGATTCTATCCATGTGATTACAATGATCTAAAGTCGAACATGGTAGAAACCACTTGATTACCAGTTAATGATGTGAATCATTAACAAGTACGAGGGAGATCACCAGTAATGTTAATGATTCCCAAGGTACCCTAGTACAATTTACTGAGTGTGAATAGATGTCCTGATGTCAAACACTTAGTTGATTATATCAATCAAAGGTCAATGATGTGAACCTATGTCAAGAGTAAGATAATCTATCATTAAGGCATACATATCTCAAGGTACTAAGTTTTTGTTTCTAAGACTAGTTCTCAGATGATGAGCTGATGTCGACAGGAATAGTCTCGTTGAAGGAGGGCTATGATGAGTCCCACATTGATGAAAAAAAACTTTGAACATAGTTTTGGAATGATGTGGAGGTAGTAACCATAAGACTGACTTAAAAGTACTGACACAGAGACTGCTTTGACTGCGGAGGTAAACTTCTTCAACTTCCCTTTGAACATCGAGCGACATGACAAAAAGACCTGGTAGCATGACTAAATGGGACAAACTCATGATGCGACAGTGGAAAATGAATTCTTTTCAAAGAATCAAAGAGTGACATGACTCATGAAAGTGGATCATCACGGAGATCAGCTGAATACCCAATTGACTGAAATGATATGCAGACAAGTGCCATGTTCAAAGGTAATGACAGATAAGTGCCTCTTTTAGGTTTTACGAGTTCAAAGAGGGTAACAAACACTTGGTATATCTTTTATGAAGAAAATCCCAAACTCATATGTTTTACGAACTGAAGAGAGGAGGGGTTCGTTCCCAAAGCGGGTCTCTCAATGTTTAATTTAACGAGTCCAATGAAAGAAAACTTGATATCGTTCATGTTTAGAGAGTCTGAATGATTATAGAAGAAGACTCCAAAAGGGTCCTCTTTTGTATGATTTAGTCCCTAAGGCTTGAAAAAGTGTAAAATCATACCTTAGAGAACTCTTCCAGTCATGATTGGCTAGAGTGTTCCTTTTTCGTAAATAGTCTATCCGAACCAAAAAAGAGATAACCTACCGTCGAAAAGACGACTCTTCGAATGTTTTAACGAGTGTGAAGAAGACAATATCGCTCGACAATATTTTCATGTTTAGGGAGCCTAAAAAGAGTTTAAAGAGGACTCCATTAGGTTTATTTACACAATGTTACTTTTTACGAGCCTCGAAAGAATCGAAAACGGACTCAATGATCTTTTCATATTTAAGGAGCCTGAGAAGGGTTAAAAGAAGACTCCATGAGGTTTCTTTACATAATGTTAGTTTTTATGAGGCTAGAAAGAATTGGAAATGGATTCCCACCTTTGATACTAGGTTTCAAGAGCGTTACCAAAGTGTCATAACAAACGCTCATCGAATTTTTCCATTTTATGGTAGTACAAAAAAGTCATAAACAAACTCCCAAAAACTTTACCGCTGTGGTTCTTCTGTCTTGTAATCGACTCAAAAAACTCAAAAATAGGTGTTAAATGTGCACATAACTTAACATTAAGGGATTACGACTAATAAATTTTGAATAAAAGGTGATTTTAAATCAAAACTATAGCATGTCAGACCCAAAAATGTGTATAAAAGGCATGTAAAT
This sequence comes from Pseudotsuga menziesii, assembly GCA_001517045.1. NCBI lineage: Eukaryota > Viridiplantae > Streptophyta > Pinopsida > Pinales > Pinaceae > Pseudotsuga > Pseudotsuga menziesii. The sequence goes on along the minus strand of LPNX010353600.1, from coordinate 500,599 downwards.
AGTGAAAAATCAAATCATTTTACTATTTACCCACAGTGGAGAGCACTTGAAGTGAATTCCTAGTTAGACCTTCAGTTGTTGATATCAGTAGTTTCCACCGTCAGATTTGAGCGTCATCAGTTCCAGGTAACAGTTAAAACCATACTCTTCCTTTTCATAGTCTCAATTTTTTATTTTGATGGGATTTTGGGCTTGTATGTCAAGCCTTAAAACCATGGGAATGGGCACCGTGCTTATCCCTTGTGGGATACACGGTACCTTGCTAGAACCGCGCCTAAAACAAGGCTCACAGGTGGTGCCACCGCCTATATTCAACGGTGCATAGGTAATGCCAGCCGTGAATATTTAAAAATGATAGCACAAGCAAAAACAAACCATTCTTTTGAATTTAAATGATTAACAATGATTCTAATATGTGTTATGATTGTTTTTGGTAGATTTTTGCTAATTAATCATGCTGATATGGAAAGAAAGACAACATGACAATGATGACGCTTTCACTGAAAGGAATGCGGGTTATATAGCTGCATTACGAGACTGTGGTCTCCTAAAATTCTTTCGGACCCCTAGCATGGTATCACATGAGCAGTTTCTAGAGCACATACTCCAATTGTGGAATCTGTACCAACAACACTTTGAGGTTGGAGCTCATATCTGGACACTAGAGGTAGAGGAAATCTACTTCTTGACTAGAATCTCAAGATGGGGTGCCCCCATCTCACTGATAGGTTCCCGAGGAGGGGATATTACCACCCAAGAGTTGATAGACCGTCACTGTATCCCAGTGACAAGGACATCAGGGAATAAAATTGCCATAAAGGTAGTGATGGATGGACTGCTACAGACCGTACTATTTACTATGTAGATATTGGTCAAGAGTCAGGGTGTGCACCAGGATTCTAGGGCACACATGTTATATGCCATAAAGGCCATGGAACCTAGAGTATTCAACTGGGTGGAAACCCTGCTTCCAATATTCAAATATCGGCTGACTAAGTGTCGGCAGGGAGAACTGAAGCAGTTTGGCTTTGGTTCCATTCTAGCCTGCTTCTTCTTCAAGCGGGTACCACAGATGAGACCTCAGGTGGTCTTCACAGAGCTGAGAGCGTCGGACCCCCGTATGCTAAGGTGGGTCCAGATTATGGCTTGTACCGGAGTGGGCAGGGGGAAGGTGAAGTTCGGTGACCCATTCTTCAGATGGCTCTGAAATCAGATCCTCATGGTGGAGGATTATGCTTATGCAGGTACAGACTTCAGCAAATACCCTGACCTACCACTCCCACCTAGTAGACAGTGGGGTGACATTGGTAAGAAGCAAGAAACCCTAAAATGGATAAAAAAAAATTGTGTTTTTTGATGTTTTATATTTTTATGTTAAGTAACCATACCTTAAAATATTCATCCAGACGTTGGAGCAGCATGACCTGGGGGAGATTCCCCATTGGATAGACGAGCTGGAGCTCGTTTTGTACCGCAGGGCTATGATATCACCTAGGAGTTAGAGGAAAACCTGGAGACGTTGACGTTGGATATCCTTGACGCTTCCATTGATGACCTCCCTCTGAGGTATCAGAGACCTACAGTGGGAGTACCGGGTCAATTTAGTAGGCTTCTACGTAGAGTATCCTGGGTAGTGATGTGCTACCACGAGCATCACTAGACATTGTGTGTATGAGATATCTACTGAAAGCTGACAGCTTCAAGATTTTGTATGGTGATTTTTTCCTGAAACCCTACATGCTTCAGATGAGGTCTCGTGACCTATTTTTTGTAAACATGTTCATATATATATACAAACGTTTACCTGGTGTTTAGATGTCTCAAATGGTGAATGCATTTTACATGAGTTTTATGTGTCTTTAATTGTTTATTTACAATGAACCATATTTGATTTGTCTAAATGTAGTCATTACGCAGTAGAAGATTGATTTGGAAGGAAGCTGCGTCAGCAAGTTGAAACTCTCGATGTTTCGATCCCTACTTATTTGATTTAATGTCATGAATGGGCAATATGCCAATCTAGGATGTAATTAGCTAATGAGTCAGCAACTACATTATGTTCCCTAGGGATATCCCTATAAGTGATGGTTCCAAATGATATTTCTAACAAACATACCCTCCGAAAGAGGCAGAGAAGCATAGGATTTCTAATGGTATAAACATGGTTTAGATGACAAACCATGAGTTTTGAGTCCAAACAGACTACCAGATTATGAACATCGTGGGAGACAGCTTCAGTCAGAAGACCTATGAATGCTTGATACTTGGCGATGTTGTTGGTAGTGGGACCAATACGAATCACTCCTGAACTGACCAAATCTTCAGCCGGGGAATAGAGGACCCAAGCAGTTGAGGCAAGTTTAAAGGTGTGGTGGAAAGAACCATCAGTAAAGCCGTAGAAAGACATCTGCTCTACATGACCAAAACATGGTATAAACAGATGCGAACACTAAACTCAAAACCATATTGAAAATACTAAAATCACACTGAAAGCCAAGAAATATACATATATACAAGATACTATCCAAGAAATACCTAGGCATAGTACCTCTTCAGGTACAACCCATTGCGAGGTTTCCCTAAAGGGATTCCATCGTAGTCAACGAGCTTATAGGCCACTTTCTCTAAAACTTTAGAAATGACAAAAGGACCATACGACATGGACTCGAACTTTCCTTTCCCTAGTTTGTCATATCTCTGGTCGTAAGTCAAAACTAGGTAACCCTTGTTAAAGGCACGAGGTTGGATGGATTTATCATACTACACCTTGACGCGTTTCTTATGTTCCTCATTAGACAAGGCAGCATCTCTCTGAGACTCATGAAGGTTATTCAAGTACAAAAATATTTCTTCCTCTATGGAAGTGTCTGGGAGAAGTTCGACGGCAAGTTGTAAATATGGAATCTGACATTGAATCAGTAAGATAGTTTCGATTCTATAGATAAACTGGAATGGTGTGAAACCAGTAGTTGTTTTCACTAAAGTCCTATAAACCCATAGAGTAGAGAAAAGAACATGGTGCCAGTTGGATTTACGATCTCTAAGCATCCGACGAAGCATAGTTTTCAAAACTTTGTTAATGGCCTCTACCTGAAAATTAGCTTGTGGATAATATGGCGTAGATTTTTCATGGCAAAAACCTAGCTTAGCACTCAGTTCCTCCATCATTTGATTACATAAATGTGATCCGTGATCAGTAATGATGGATTGCGGGACTCCAAATCTAGCTATGATATGATTGAACAAGAAGAGAGTGGAAGTCTTACCATCTTCTGCATATGTAGGCATGCCCCTCAATTGAGGTAGGCTTATAATGCATAAAGTCAATCCCCCACTTGGAAAATGGGCCAACGGAAATGACAGGGTGCAACGGAGCAGGATATGTGCACTTTTTTGGATAAAAATGTTGATAAGGTGGGAATTTCTTAACAACCTCATGACAGTATTTGAAGACTGAAGGCCAGAAATAATGAGCGCGAAGGATTTTCTGGGCTGTAGCCATCCTAGATAAATGACCACCACATGATCCGGAGTGGCAATCATTCAACACATGTTCATCCTCCTCATGGGTGAGGCATCGCCGGAGAATAGAATCAATCCCATGTCTATACAAGGTATCATTCAGGATGAGGTAGTATTTCGTGTGGTGATAGATATGGCAGAAATCGTCATGGGATAAATGTAGCTGAAATCATTGTGTTTGGAGATAAATAAGCAAATATCCATACCATGGATCGGTAGTGCTGATCAGGAACAAAAATTCATCAAGAAATGAATCACTGGTCTCAGATTCCATTGTAGCACAGGGAATATCACACATGAGCTCGACAAAGGCCAAGGATTTCTTTAATGTGGCTTTGGTGTATTCTAGATCGAATTCCTGTAGTATGACTATTTGTCGGGAGTAATTGTCCCCAAGTACCTGACGAGTCAGGATGTAATACATAGGGTTCTAGTCTAACAATATTGTGGTTGCGTGGAGAAAAATGTAGTGACTTAATTTTTTGTACAACAATGACCGTGGCCAATGCTAACTTCTCAACATGTGAATATCGGGTTTTAGAATCCATAATATTCTTACTCACATAGTAAATCACATGCTCCTAACAGTTGGGATTTTCCTGCACCAAAACCATAGCAATGGTAGAAGCGGAGGTAGAAACATACAAGAGAAAGTCCTTTGAATAATCTGGGGAGTGTATCATGGGTGAATGAGTCAGAGCATTTTTGAGATTATCAAAGGGCCGTTGGGCTTGGTCATCCCAAAAGAACGGAGTGTCCTTTTTAAGGAGACACATATAACCGTGCATTTTCTCTACGAAGTTGCACATGAAACGAAGGAGAAAGTTTGCCTTCCCCTGCAAAATTTGGAGTTCTAGGAGATTGGTTGGGCCTAGTAGAGCCAAAACGACAGCAATTTTCAAAGGGTCAATCTAGATGCCATCCTTTGAGACCACAAAGCCTAACAGACATCTTGTTTCAACGCAGAAAAAACATTTATACGGATTGAGTCATATATTATAATGACAACATCTTAGGAAAAAGTCTCTAAGATGACTAGGGTGGTCCTCCCGTTGTTGTGAATGAGCAGGGAGGTCGTCAAGGTACAGTTCAACAATATTTTTAATATCGTGAAACGTATATGACATCGCACGCTAGAATGTGGCTCCAACATTTTTCAAGCCAAAAGGTAACTTCTTATATGCAAAGGTTCCCCATGGGTAAATGAATGTCGTCTTGTGTTGATCGGTGGGTAATGTCTCAATCTGATTATAGCCAGAGAAGCCATCCATAAATGAGAAGATGACACTTCCAACACAATTGTCGATAATTTTATCAATGTGCGAAGTACGAAAGTTGTCCTTGGGATAAGATTTATTCAAATCCCTAAAATCGATACAGACTCTAATGGTGTCCTGCTTTTTATTGACAAGGACAATGTTCGATACCCATTCCATCAGGGGTACTGGATAAATAAACCCATCTTTGAGAAGTTTCTCAATTTCAGCTTTAATAGCTGTGACCTTCCGTGGATTGACTTGCCTTAGTTTTTTCCTGATAGGCTTGGCTGTGGGATAGGTTTTATTCTTTTGAAACACAATGGATGGGTTGATCCCCAACATTTCTTCATAGGACCAGGAAAAAATATCATGGAATTCTTTGAAAAGTGCCCTGTATGCTTCAGATTCATCTGTCGAGTAGTTCTGCCCAACGTGAACATGCTCGATGGTACTAGGATTGGCTGATATGTCAATCAGATTCATCTGAGTAATGTTGCAAAGGTTTCCTTCAGAATGTATGTCTTGCAACAATATGGGACTTTGGGGTACATTGACAATATCAGCAAGAAATAGGGATGCATAATCATGGTTAACCAAATTGGTGTTGGGGAGGAACATGGATCTATGATCGTGATCCTCCCAAATGGAATCATCCGTACTCACGATCTCCATAATGGACTCATCGAAAGGAAAAGTCTCAGAGAGATAATCTAGAATAGGAAGGGATGGTTCTAACCAGTAGGGTGAATGGTAAGGATCTGAAGCCACTAAATGAAGGTCATCAGTGTGATCATCGGAAAGGGTTTGAATGGTGTCATACATTACTTCGTGTGAAATCAACGAGATGGAATCAAAAAATTGTTTTCCCTTAGGCTCATAATCAAATGAGGTGATCATATGGACTCTTGCGGAATCTATGTTAGGAGGAGTGGATGGAAAAATCCCCATAAGGGATGAATCGTTCAACATGCCTACCCCAATCGACTTGTAAGGAGGAGGGGACTGGCCTAACATGGGGATGTTATAAGCCGTAGAGGTAATAACATCCGACATACAGAAATAAAGCTGGTCAATAGTAACAATTCTCCCTAGATGCGGAAATTGGACTGTTCGGAATACTGTCGAAGTGACATCAGCCATGGCATAAAACCAATTTCTTCCTAGAAGGAGGTTGTAATCTAACGGGGCATCTACCACTTCTACTTGAATAGAAACATTTTTTCCCCCAAGCTTGACTGCAAAAGCTAATATGAGACCATGGGGATAGAAACCTCATCCATCAAAGGCCTTCAAAGTCGTAGGTGATGTTAAAATCTTGGGAGAGCTGAGAGCTTTCCAATAAGACAGAGACAAAACCGAGGTTGAAGCTCCTTCATTTAGTACCATTCTAAAAACCTTCTTTCCCACTACTTTTGTAATGATCTGAAAATTGAGTTTATGAGGTAGCCTAGACTTATAGTTCTCAATATTGAAATGAATCAAATTAGTATTATCCGGGTCTAAATCTCTTAATGTTGTTAACAAGTTTTTGCGTTGTGTAGGACAAATTTGGAGTACTTCTAAGGTGGACATTGCACAAGGTTCCTGAGCGAGATATTCAACTACATTATAAAATTAACCAGCTTGGGAATTAGGATTGAATATATCCTTTCGAAGAGTACTCTTGGGTGGATGCAAAATCATGTCGAGATTAGGATTCTCAACGGTTAGGGGAATAGTACACGAGGATTCAGGAGAACCAGTAGAGGGAGTTTTCCCTGAAGAAGAATGATCTTCTTTTTTGTTTGCTGGTTTGTCAAAATTCTGACTTCGAGTTTGCAGATTAATGGTATCTGAGGACATCATACATTAGAGGAAATTTCAACTCAAAATGGGCCTCCTAAAATGAACTAATAAAATAATAGTTAAAATAATAAAATAATATTTATTAATTTTGGAGGAAGAAAAGAAAAAAACTACTTTTTTGTTTGTATTTTTGACATATCTCCCTGTGTTTTTACTCAAATTTCGATCGGGAGGGATCGTTGGAAGCAGAATTAAATTCCATATCCAACGAGTACCCACTCAACATACTTTTGATGGACCCCGCTACCCCAAAAACAAGAAATACCTGAAAAAATGGAATGATGATGTCATCATTCCATTTTTTAGGTATTTCTTGTTTTTGGGGTAGCGGGGTCCGTCAAAAGTATGCCGAGTGGGTACTCGTTGGATTTGTAATTTAATTCCACATCCAATGAGCCCTCCTGATCGAAATTTGAGTAAAAACACACGGAGATATGTAAAAAATACAAACCAAAAAAGTAGTTTTTTTTATGATAGCTATCCCCAAATTTATATTAAAAAAGTGTTTAAGACCAATATGGTATTTCAAATTTAAAGCAATTTCATTGGCTAACACATGATGACATGGAATTTGAATAAAAGTTAAAGGCCCATTTTGAGTTGAAATTTCCTCTAATGCAAATTTCCTCTGATGAACTAGAATTTCCCTGATTAGACATGTGTTGATGTATTTGTAACTTCGGAATGTATTCATCTATGTATCTTATGTATTGTAACCTGATGTTTATTCTAGGATGTATCTATTATGTAATTGAGTCATGTTGTAATGCCTTGATGTTTCGATCAGGAGAATCAATAATGTAAACAAGGCATGTCAAGTCATAGTGGGTAACCCTCTGATTGTCTAAGGGTTAAAGTCCCCGGAGTTCCGGGGCACTAGGGTTATTAGACTCTACAAGTAGAGGTCGGCCCTAGTAGGTTTTAGTCATGTCGGGATTAGTATGAATAGAGAGATGGAGTCTCTATTTAGCACACATCACTCACACACTCAAGTGTAGCGCATAGTTGAGGAAGGAGAAGACACTGGGGCTAGACAAGAAGAAGATTACTACTGTCAGGAGTGCATCTTACTGTTTTGGGTTTTACCTTTTATGTTGATTCTATCTCTAAGGAAGTTGTGGGGTTTTCTACATTTATGGTTTCCCCAATAAAAAACACTATGTTCATTGTCTCTTGTGTTTTATTGCTATACTTGTTGTTCTCTTAGTAAAGATCCTAACATAATGCTAGCTTGAATGTTGAAAAACTAACAGGGTATCAGAGCTAACCTGAGAAGAAGACAATGTGCAGCTATGGGAACTAGGTTTTCCTATTTTGGGGATCTTCCTCCATATATTTTCAGCAAAATTAAGGTGGAATAACTCTCCTCCTTAGGGCACATCTTTCTGTCGAAGCAGAATCCAATTCTGAGGTTTTTCAGTTTTGGACTTGTCACTGCTATTGGAAATTAGGGATTTTCACAAAAGAGGAATTTTTCAGTGAGCCTAGGCCTGGATTGATATCCTCCCCAAAATCAAAGTTAGGGACAAATTTCAAGGCATTTCGGTGGACAGAAATATAGAAAAGCAAAACCCTAATTTGCTCCCGAACCAGCTCTGCAGGATTTCAGCTCAAGTTTTAGATCCGACATCTTGACCTGGTAAGATATAAAATATTTTGTATTTCCATTTGAGATTCTCAGTTAATATGTCTCATCATACCAATCTTGATGAAAATCTTGAGGGAGATGATAACTTCTGATCTTGGAATTATAGGATCTCCTTGGTCCTGGAAGAAAATGAGCTAGACTCCTACATCTATAAGGACGTTCCAGTTCTAGAGGGAGATTAGGTAAAGGCCTTACATAAGAAGAAGATGGTTGTGGAAAATAGCATCATTGCTGATTCTATCAAGGATCACCTTATCCCACAGGTGTCCTCTCTCAAGACACCTAAAGCTATGTTTGATTCTGTAACCAAATTGTTTGAAGGGAAGAACATAAACATGAAGATGACTCTGAGAAACCAAATGAAGAATGTGAAGATTTAGAATGCAGAAACAATCCAGTATTACTTCACAAGAGTTTCTTAGATCAAAGAACAACTAGAAGCAGTTGATGAAGAAGAGGAAAATGCAGAGATTGTGATGACTACCTTGAATGGCCTTCCTAGGTCATGGGATTCTTTCATCCAAGGAATCTGTACTAGAAAGAAGTTAGTCAAGTTTAGTAGACTATGAGAAGAGTGATCTCAAGAAGAAGCTCGGATAACAGCTCAAGAAGAGAAGATGGGAAGTGAAGATCAAGCTCTCATGGTACACTCCAAGTCTCACTCCAAGTCAACAAGGAAGAAAACTCATCACTTTAGAGGTAAGCACCCTCACAAAGATAACACTAGAAGATATTTATTTAGGATCATATGTTATACATGTGAAGAATAAGGACATTATGCAAGGAATTGTCCTAAGAAACCAAAGCCAACAAAGAAGAGCAACAAAATAATACATCATGCTCATGCTGCAGAGGATGATGAACCATCCAAGAAAAGATCCAGATATGAAAGTGAAGATTCTTCAAGCAAGGATGAATATGTTCTGATCTCTACTCTCACAGGTAACATTACTCATGGAAGTGATGATTGGCTAATAGATAGTGGGGCTTCCAAACACTTGACTAGATTCAAGGAATCTTTTGTGAGGATGTCATAACATGAATCATCTCACAAGGTGAAGCTAGGAGAAGACTACCAATATCCAATAAAAGGTAGTGGGGAATCTTCCTATAAGCTAGACTCTGGAAAGTCTCTAACAATGAAGAAAGTATTGTTTGTTCTAGGACTCAAGAAGAACCTTCTCTCCATATCAGCATTAGATGCAAAAGAAATGCGGGTTGCATTCATAGATGGTCAAGTCATCATGTGGCCAAACGGAAAGACTATCAATGATGCGGTAGTGATTGGAGAACAAGAAGGAGGATTATACAAATTGAAGGGCCATCTAGAACAAGCCTTGGTCCACCACATAGTAGATCCAAGTGAACTTTGGCATAGAAGGCTTGCACATGTGCATTACAGAGAGCTACCTATTGCAAGCAAAGCTGTTGAAGGTATTCCAAAAATCCAAGCAAAACATGATGGGGTCTGCAAAGAATGTGCAAAAGGAAAGAATACAAAGAAGACATTTCCAAGCAGTGAAAGCAAAGCAAAAGGAATCTTGGAAATCATCCACTTCGATGTATGCGGTCCTATGTCATCAAAATCTCTAAGTGGGTATGCATATTATGTTTCTTTCATTGATGACTTTTCTAGGAAGACATGGGTTTACTTCATGAAGAACAAAGACGAAGTATTCAGTAAGTTCAAGGAATTCAAAGCCTTGATCGAGAACCATACTAAAAATAAGATCAAGACCTTTCAATCAGATAATGGTGGAGAATTAACTTCAAATGAATTCAAAGAGCTATGCAAAGAATCAGGGATTAAGAGGGAGTTGTCCACTCCTTACAATCCACAATAGAATGGGATTGCAAAGAGGAAGAATAGAACTATCATGGAATCCACAAGAGCCATTCTTCATGATCAAGATCTTCCTATGCATCTTTGGGCGAAAGCTGCTAGAACAACAATGTATGTATAGAACCGTACTCCACATAGAGTACTCAAGAACAAGACTCTTGAAGAAGTCTTCTCCAGCAAGAAACTAGAAGTCAGCCATCTCAGAATATTCGGCTGTCCTGTGTACATCCACATTCCAAAAGAAAAGAGGAATAAATTAGATCCTTCAGGAAAGAAGGGTATATTTGTGGGATACTCTGAAAGCTCAAAGGCTTACATAATATATTTCCCAGGATACAAGAAGATTGACATCAGCCGAGATGTAACATTTGATGAAGACATAGCTTACAACAAATCCAGAAAGAGACTTGCTGAAGAACCTGAAGAAGTAGAAGTACCTAGAATTCATGATACAACCATGAATGAAGAAACTCAGGAAGAAGATTGAGAATTTGAAGAACCACAAAGACCTATAGATCCATCTCTAGAGAAGAATCCTCATTAGAGGAAACCTACTTGGGTACGAGAACTTATCCAATGTGCGGAAAGATATGGGACTCCAAAAGAGAATCACAGAGAAAGAAAGAGGACTAGATCCTGCGCCGGGTATGTATCTTTACTGTGTGATTTCATTGATAAAGAACCTTCCAGTTATGAAGAAGCGGCAGAACGGAAAGAATCGAAGGATGATATGATCGAAGAATACCAATTGATCATGAAGAATGATGTTTGGGATTTTGTCCCAAGCCCAGATGGGAAGTCAATCGTAACTTCCAAATGGATCTACAAGATCAAACATGCTGCAGACGTTAGCATTGAAAAATACAAGACAAGATTTGTGGCTTGGGGTTTCTCTCAGAAATAAGGAATAGATTATGAAGAAACCTTTGCACCTGTAGCCAGATACACTTCCATCAGATCGGTACTTACTCTGGCTGCAGTGATGAAATGGAAGATACACCAAATGGATGTCAAGACTGCTTTCTTGAATGGTGTAGTGGAAGAGGAAGTGTATGTAGAACAACCACTCAGTTTTGAGACACATGACAGGGAGTCTCATGTGTGCATATTGAAGAAATCCCTGTACGGTTTGAAGTAGGCACCCAGGACCTGGTATGGCAGAATTGACAGCTTTCTATCCAGTTTGGGCTTTACCAAGAGTAAAGCAGATTCCAACCTTTACTACAAGGTTGAACATGGAAACCCAGTGATACTTCTACTATATGTAGATGATCTGTTTGTAACAGGTATGGATGGGTTGATTACTGATATGAAGAGAAAGCTTGCTTCCGCGTTCGAGATGAAGGATTTGGGTATGATGCATTATTTTCTAGGTATGGAGGTGTGGCAAAGTGCGGATGGAATCTTCCTTGGATAAGGGAAGTATGCAGTAGAGATCCTGAAGAGGTTTGGGATGATGGACTGCAAGACTATGGCCACACCTATGTCATCGAACCTGAAGCTATTGAGCGATGCTTCATCAGAGTCGGTTGATGCTACGATGTATCATCAGATGATTGGGTCATTGATGTACCTCATGAACACGAGACCAGACATTTGCTTTGCTATGAACACCTTGAGCCAGTTCTTGATAGATTCAAGAAATGTTCACTTGATTGCTGCAAAGCATATTCTGAGGTACCTAAGGGGTACAATTGATTATGGGCTCAAGTACGATGCGAATCAGAAGATTAACCTGGAGGGTTATGTTGATTCAGATTGGGCAGTCAATGCAATCGATAGGAAGAGCACTTTAGGGTGTTGCTTTAGTATGGGATCATTTGTGATCTCTTGGTTTAGTGGGAAGGAATCCTGTGTGGCACTGAGTACAGCCAAAGCAGAGTATGTCATAGCTTGTTTAGCTAGTTGTGAGGTAGTATGGCTATGGAAGCTACTATCTGATTTATTTGATCTCCATATGGATGCTACTTGTATACATTGTGACAACCACAGTTGCGTAAAGTTGTCAGAGAATCCAGTGTTCCATGACAAGTCGAAGCATATCGAGATCAAGTACCACTATATTAGGGATATGGTGCAGAGGGGAGCAGTGAAGCTCCAGTATGTTGCGATGGAGGAATAGATAGTTGACGTGTTAATGAAGCCATTAGCTAGAGTGAAGTTCGAGTACTTCAGGGAGAATCTTGGTGTTCTCCAGATCGAGGTTTCCTCCAAGGGAAAGTGATGAGTTCCATAGCCATTCTGACATGGTGAGAGGATTGGTTCCTTCCATGGTCAGATGTAAGGGCCGAGCCATTCTATCATGGTGAGAGGATTCAGTTCCTTCCATGTCAGATATGAGTGCTGAAATTCATAGCCATTCTGACGAGTAGGTTAGATATAAGGGCTAAGCCATTCTATCATGGTGAGAAGATTGGTTCCTTCCATGACAGAAGTGAGTGCTGGCCATTCTGTCGAGTAGGACAGATGTAAGGGCGACTACCATTCTGGGAATGGAGGTACATAGTCAGTTACCAGGAACACTCAGTTCAGGACTGAGAGAGCCATTCTAACAAGTAGGTCAAATGTAAGGGCTGAACCACTCTATCATGGCTAAAGGATTAGGTTCCTCCCATGTTAGATGTGAGTGTTGGCCATTCTGTCAAGTAGGACAGATGTAAGGGCAAGTGCCACTCTCCAGGAGAGTGGAGGCACCTATTCCATACTAGGTAGCTCAGTTTAGGACTGGGGGCCATTCTGACGAGGGTGTATGATTCAGTTCCTACAAGGTCAGATCTGAGTGCATGCCCTTCTGACGAGGGTGTAGGATTTGGTTCCTACCAGGTCAAATGTAAGTGCAGAGCCTTTCCATCATTGTGAGCAGGATGTGATTCTAGCCTGTATGAAAGTATGGAAATCTTTCATCACTGTGAGTAGGATTTGTTCCTGCCTAGATGGATGTAAGTGAAGAAATCTTCTATCACTATGAGTAGGATGCGATTCCAGCTTGGACGAAAGTATGGAAATCTTTCATCACTGTGAGTAGGATGTGTTCCCACCTAGATAGAAGTATGGAAATATTCCATCATTGTGAGCAGGATGTGATTCCTGCCTCAATTTAAGTATGAATTTCTTTCATCATTGTGAGTAGGATGTGTTCCCGTCTGGATGGAAGTGAGTACTATGCCTTTCTGATGAGTAGGTCAGATATAAGTGTTGAAGCCTTTTCATAGATGATAGTGATGTCCTGCCATGCTGGTGAATGTGAGTGTTGGGCCTTTCTGATGTGATTGTAGGTTTCTACATGATCAGATGTGAGTGTTGGGTGTGTCTTTTTGACGATTAGGTCAGATTTAAGTGCTGGGAAAATACCTACATGATGGCTAGGATTACAACTAGTATGAAAGAAGGTTGGCTCTATAGAACTTCTTATGATGAGAAGAATCATGAGATAGCACATATGATGATGACCAGATGAGATCCAAATCGAGCTATGATCCAGATCCAGTTATGATGACTTCAAGAGACCAGATCGAGTGATGATCCAGATCCAGTCTAGTGATGATGATCCAGATCGAGAGATGATCCAGATCCAGTGATGATATCCCATGATGATCCAGATCGAGAGATGGTACAGATTCGAAGAATGAATATGACTTGAAGATGAAGATGACTTGAAGATGAAGATGACTTGAAGACTTAGAAGACTTGAGATGCAAATGACGAGATGATCTAGTTGATACAGAGAAGAAGACCAGTGCTGAAAATTGTGTCGAAAGAATACCTTCCTAGTTAAGAGGGAATGTTGATGTATTTGTAACTTCAGAATGTATTCATCTATGTATCTTATGTATTGTAACCTGATGTTTATTACAGGATGTATCTATTATGTAATTGAGTCATGTTGTCATGCCCCGATGTTCCGATTAGGAGAATCAATAATGTAAACAAGTCATGTCAAGTAATAGTGGGTAACCCTCTAATTGTCTAAGGGTTAAAGTTCCCGCAGTTCTAGGGCACTAGGGTTATTAGATTCTCCAAGTAGAGTTCGGCCCTAGTAGTGTTTTAGTCATTTCAGGATTAGTATAAATAGAGAGTTGGATTCTCTATTTAGCACACATCACTCACACACTCAAGTGTAGTGCATAGTTGAGGAAGGAGAAGACACTAGGGCTAGACAAGAAGAAGATTATTGTTGTCGGGAGTGCATCTTACTGTTTTCGGTTTTACCTTTTGTGTTAATTCTATCTATGAGCAAGTTGTGGTGTTTTCTCCATTTATGGTTTCCCCGATGAAAAATACTATGTTCATTGTCTCTTGTGTTTGATTTCTCTACTTGTTGTTCTCTCAGTAAATATCCTAACATAATGCTAGCTTGAATGTTGAAAAACTAACAACATGTGGTCTATCAGTTGTTGTTGAGAGGGAAAAGGATCTGTGAGTACTACAGGTGCAGGATTTGATTTCATAAATTGGGAGATTTCATCTCGACGGGGACACTCTTTTGTGAAATGGTCACCTCCACATAGAAGACGTGGATATTTTGCTTTTCTCTTCCCTTTATCATTATCATTGTTGGTTGGTCTTGGATTCTCATGTTGGTTTCTGGGTTTTTTATTCTTATTTTTACCTTCTGTTATCTCCCAAAATAAATTTATTTTGGTAGTATGAATAATTTAACTCATGCAATGAAGGATATGAATATCATGGATAGTTTGAAAGTCTCTGTTTTTTATTTGGATGAAAATTTTACAAGTTATAGCTTTCAGTGGATTAGACAAGAACTATCATAGCTCATTATCCATTGAAAATATTTTTTTTGGTAGCTAAACAGTTGAACGCAGGCCAAAGGATAACCACTGAAAGAGGTCTGAGAAAGCAGGGTCAAAGTAACACTTGCAGTGTCTTAGGCGAGACTATAGAAAAATCAGTAGCCACCGAAAAGGGGCACTTTCGGCAGACTAGGGAGAGAGATAAAAAGGGTTTAAACCATCGAAAGCAAGTGGCAAGCAGCATTGGCAAAGGTACATTCGGTGGCTTAGGTGAGGATCAGAACATCTCATTAGCCACCGAAAAGGGTCATTTTTGGCAGATTAAAAAAGGGTGCAACACATATGCTAACCACTAAAAGTTGGAAGATAAATATCGGGTGGAAAACCCTTTCGGCGGTTTAGGAGAAAGCTATGACATTTGTGTTGACCACCGAAAGAACATGTTTTCGGTAGTTAAAAGGGTTTTTGACAAAGTCACTATCTACCGAAAGCAGAAATTCACCATGATGACGGGGTAAAGGTTTTGGCAAATTAAGCAATAAATATAACGTTTAGTTAGCCACCAAAAGCCATATTTTCGACGACTAGTTGACAAAATCGCGAAGGATCTTAAACCACTGAAAGGCCAAAATAAGGAAATGGTTGGGAACTGTCACATCCAACCTCGTCAGCAAGACAAAAGATCATTTTAGAGGATGATTACCCACCGAAAAGATCTGGAGCCGTGTGACTGTGTGGGAAATTAGTGAAAAGGGTCATTATGCAAGTAGCATAAACTAATCTGACTGCCAACCTCCAGTTTTCCTCCACCTATCCCAAATATCATCAAATAGCCATCGAATTCTCTAGCTAAAGTAGGTTACGATGATATGGGAAAGGATATCTCAAGGATCAACCTGCTGTCATCATTTTGGTGACCTCAACTTCCATAAAAGATAGAAATCTCTCATAATCAGTGCCTTAGGACTCCATCGAATTTCATTTTCAAAATTAGCATTCTTCTCACTAGAAAAATGAGCTCTAAAGGAGTAGCTTGCTAAATCACACTGTATACAAAGTCTAAAGGTTGTTTTGTAGGTACCCAAGATATACACCCATCAGGATGAAGAAGAGTGGACCGGCTCTCAAGCAGGAGTTAGGTGATGTCTGTTATTTAGAGGCCCATCCAAAGGTTTGAAGACTGTTCCAAGAGTTAGGTTGCTACAAATTCTATGAAAAAAATAAGGGTTTCCATTAGCAGCTGGCTGAAGCTTTTTCCCTATCATTTGATGGTTCAAAAGAAGTCATATGAAGGGAGGAATTTCTCATAGATGAAGCACTAATCTCAGAGGTGACTGAACTCCCTTGCACAAAAGAGAAGTGGTTCAAGACCACCATACCCAAATATGTGGAATTAAGATCATATCTCAAGCCTGAGAATAGGGGAATACCATGGAAGAAGGCTGTGCCATCATCATGGCTGGAAGAGAACTGGAAACAACTCCTAAAGGCCACTGTGGTCTATTTAACCTGTGAAGGGAGATACAATAGAGCAATGATATATCATTTCAAACTCATGAACCACTTCATAGGTAAAAACCCTCTTAATCTACCCTTTTATTTACACAGGAGTCTAGGGAAGATGGCACATCAATCGAAATCCCAGCCATCCAATATTGCTAGCAGGTTGTGCCACCATGGTCTTATCTAGCTATTGGTCCAGGAGTTGTTGAAGAGAAGAAAAAATGCTTGGCCTTATTTTCTGTTCTGGAATGGCTTTGAGACATGTTTTCAACCAAAGGAGAAAGGGAAGTCTCATGCCAGGAAATCCAGCACTCCAAGGAGTGGGAGAAGAAGGAGGAGGGCCATTTCCCTAGCTGCAGCAATGGAACAACCTCCCTCCTCCTCCAAGACCAAGAAGGAAAAAAGGAACTTGGATTTCGGTGAGAAAGGTCAGGAGGTAGAAGCACATGAGGAGAATGTCTTACACCTACCCTATTCAGATTCTGAGGAAGAACAAGGAGAGGATGCAGCCCTAGTTCTACAAATCATTCCATTCACTAAAGCATTGCCATCTTCCACACCACAGGAGCAAGAGGAATCAACAAAAATGCCTTCCTCCAGCAAACCTAAAAGTCAAAAGATCAATTTGCTACTGAGGCAGGTTTATGAAATGGAGGTATTGGGAAGAGAGCTAAAGAGAAATAATGAGACATTGACTAGGAGAAACAATTTATTGCACAAATACTACCTGGAGCAGAGGGAAAGATACATCTTCTTGAAAAGGCTGAACAAAATATACCTAAGGGACAATATCAGGTTATACAGGATGGTGAGGCTCCAAAGGCTGCAGTTGAAAGAAGCCAAAGCAAACCCTAGTATCCACCTTTCCTTATCAACCCTAGCTAAAGTAGCCATCAATCTCCAACCTTCTGAAACTAGCCAAGGCACTGTTAACACCCCTAGCATGAAGCCTACAGAAGAGAAAAGTTGAGTCAATAGGTATGAGAAGACATTTTTGGTAAAAATCTAATAATTTTTGTAAAACAAGGCTTTCGGTGGCTTAGGCGAATGATGGAATAGTGTTGTAATCTCACAGATCACATAAGGTTACCAATAATACATACTAAAACATACATATAAAATAGAGACAATGAGATAAGAACAACTAGGTCAATTAACATATTATATTACATGAATGAGTCCATACAACACAGAGAACTGAATTGAGTTCTCATCTGGCTCAACAGCCTAATATATATGATTACAAAATAGTTACAAAATAACTACCTGTCGGTTCGGTGAACTGACACGACCTTAGGTGGCTGACCTAATATCTAGTTTAGTTGGATGACCGACTTAGTCGACTGATCAACTAAGTCAAGTCGACTTATTGAATTTCTCATCCTACATCTCCCCCATGAACAAAATGTTTCTTCGTCCCGAAGAAGAAGGGAGGTACAAAAATTTCTTCTGGTCTCAGTAGTTACTGTGATTTGCCTAGTCTTCATGGGCTGTGAAGTCTGATGGTCGGTCGCTTCTGTACACAAACTTCAACAATGGCTGGTGCTGTTACTGCGAGGCGATGTTGGAAATCTGTCCAACTTTGCAAAATATTCTGGATGTCAATGGTAAGTGTGGTCAGGCTTGACAGGATCGACATCTTTTCTGAAATGGAGACTTATACTATTCACTCCATGTCAGGACCCATAAACTGGTCCTTCTCTTTTGCAGTCTCTATAAGTTGTTTCATCTGCGGACATATGATGTCAACTTTTTTTAAATTTGGGATAGCATGTTGCACCCACTGATGTGCTTCCCTCTCTATTCTCTGCAGCTTGGCTGTTTCAAGCACTATTTGTTCTTCTATTATGGTCCTTAGTGCTTCCTCAATGGTTTTCCTGCTTTCCAATGCCTGGATCCCTTGTCGAGTCTGCCAATATTGCTGATATACTTTCCCGTAGTAAGCAGGCCAGTCTCTCAGTATTTCTTTAGTTATGACAGACTCCTCCATGTGATCTTGCAGCACTTTATAAGCTTCAGTGAAGGTGGTGTGTTGTGCCATTAGGAGTCTGGTAGTTTCTTCTTTTTGTTCCTCCTTTGTTTTCTGAATGTGAGCTTGGAGTGCTGACACCATGCTCTCAAATAGCTGATATGCCCTTTAGAGCCATTTGTCTGTGTCGGCCTCTATGGGGCCTGGCATGACTGACTGGGCCAGGTTCCTACATTTGTTGAGGAACTCAACTTATTCTGCGACTTTGTCATCGAGTTCCTTACATATCTGCTCGCTCCTCGTCTTTGCTTCGCCTGCTAGGGTCTTGAGGAGTTGTCCTAGCTCTACGTCGGTTAGCGAAGTTACATCTTTTAATTTGATATGGACCTTTGATGGCTGTCCATGATGCTCCTTCCTCTGTTTCTCCTTCCCCTTTTTGTGCTTTTCCTTCTCTCCTTGTGTTGGCACCTGTGTACCTACAAAAGTAGAGTCAGAATCTTTGGTTTGTGGGATAGTAGTTGATGGTTTCTCTAGTTGGGGAGGTGGGATGACTGCTGCTTCTGGTTGTTTAGATGTAGCTGGTTGTGGTTGTGGTGGTGGAGATGGTGGCGGTGGTGATGGATTTGGTGAATGGTCGGGGGTGATTGGGTTGGGGGAAGTGTGGGTGAGTGGTGGATTGTCAGGGTGGGGAGGTGATACTAAGTTGGAGAACATTTGGTTAATTTGTCGGGCTATGTCCTCCTCATTTTCTTCTCCTCCAGTCAGTGCAGTGGCTGGTAGGTCGGCTTGGGGTACGGTCGGAGTGATAGTCAAGGTTTGACGTGCAACCACTTCAGCTTCCTTGTCGATATTTCTCTCGAAATTCGACGTGATGGTTGCAAAGGTTCTGGACTAGGATTCATGTCTTGGTTGTTATCCACCGACCTCAAAGAGAGGTGCTTTGGTGGATATCTTCTGGGCCGATGTAAATATCTTAGGCAGTTTCTCAATGAATGCCTGTAAATCTCTATCTTTATCGAATTTTTCCTTCACTACTTTTGACATCGCACTTTTGCACAAGTTGAGTGGGCTTACTGACTGCTGTGCTGGTACTTGTTCCTCGGTTACTTTCGTTAGTGATGGGGGTGGAGGTGTAGACACAATATTGACGACGTTCTCAGGTGTCGTTGTGTGGGTGGTCTTAGATTTCTTTGGTCGACCCACTAGTGCTCTTGCCTCAATGAATATTTGGAACTAGGTTTTGACCGACACCTTATTTGCTGCGGCATCCTCTATTATGTCGAGAGTCATGGCTGCTAGTTCCTCCTTGTCTTCTGATGAGTCTACGAGGATAAGATTGCACTTACCTTTTCCTTGTTGTTGTTTTTGTTGTGTCTTTAATTTCTTCCTGGCCGCTACTATATCTTTCGACAATTTTCTAATGATGCCTTTTGTGACAGCATACTCTTGATTTTATGGCTCTGTCTCTCCCCTTGGCTCTTGGGTTGGGACTAGACTTTCTGCAACCGGAGTGATTACCTGCTGCTCTGGCTGTGGTTATACTATTTGGGGTTCGGCCCTCTATGTGGTCGGAGGTTTGATGGTTATTCAAAGTCGGCCGGTGTGTTCAACTGGTGTCTCCTCCAACACAAAGGTGCTAATATAGAGGTTCAGTTCATAGTCCTCCTCTTTTTCTTGGTCTGTTAGCGGCTCCTTGATCGAGAAGTCACTGTTCTTTGTTTTCGCTGGTACTAGTATTTTGGTTTTAGCCTGTCGAGATAGCTCCTAAAATATCTGGTCGACCGATGGATAATAGTCAAGGGCTTTAGCATTGGATTCATCGCCCTGCATGTACCACATCGAGGTATGGTCGAGTTCTAGCTAGATGTGGGAGTTTGTTGGTAGAATTATTCGGATGTTTTGAGGCACCCTCCATCTAGTCATGTGGACTTTGAGCTGTTGAAGCCAGTTCTCCAACAGCACTTTCCAGTTCTCAAGTTCCTGCAAGGTTCCTCTCTGGGAGACTGGTTTGAATCTCCACATGTGGAACCTTTTCGGTTCCTAAAATATTGGGTTCCCCTCTGGGTAGATGTGGTACATGAAGATCCATAAGATGAGGGAGGGGATGATTGATGATTCCTCCCATTTCTTGGCATATTTCACAGATGGTCTTAACAATGTCAGTGACATATTCAACCCATCTATATTTCCTTCCATCTGTCGCAATGGTGTCAACAACTTCTAGCATGTCTAACTTGAGGCCGCTGCCTCGACCTGCCAGGGTGAGTGTTATTGCTATTATTTTGGCCACAATCTGTGGAATTCGAGTTGTGATTTGGCTAATCATCAACCCCTTCGAGTTCTTTCCTGGCGGTGACCCAATGAGTTCTTCAACCAGTCCTTCTTTAATACCGACTGGTACTGGGTTTCCTTTGTTTGAGAGACCAGTCAGTTTGGAGATGAATTCTCTAGAGATGTCAACTGGTTGGTTGAAGTAGAACCATCCATTATGGTACCGACTTATGATGAATTTTACAGCGGTTTCCTTCATGACACCAAAGCTGTCCATGAGTGGTGCATTGACATAGTTGAATATAGTGTTATATTTTAATTTATCTGCGGCTTGAGTTGGCTTCTTGTTGACATAAGCCCATTCTTGCATCTCAGCCCAGTTTTTTTTCCATGAGCCTTCCTCTACCTTGGCATTCTTAATGTTTTTTAGCTTGCGGACTAAAGGTGTATCTGTAGCCTATAGTTCCTTGGCTTTGGTCAGGGCTCTAGTTTGTTTGGGTGCCATTGTGTCAGTTTGGTGGTCTATTTTACTAAGGGTTTCTCGACTTTCAGTCGACTGGATGCTATGATGCTCTCTCTGTATGAATTGCAGTGAATGATCCTTCGATGGTCTAGTATTTATAGGTGATGCTACAGATGTGTGCCTCGATGGGTGTATTAATGGCGGATGTGATGTTCCAGCTGGAACACTTGAGTGTGCGTTAATGGTGAATTGATTTTGGCGCTTGATGTCATGAATGCATGATGGGACTATTGAGGTCGTCAGTTGATGTCGGTTATGAGAATGGTCGATGGAAGTGGTCAGTCGATGAAACTGGTCGATGGTGTTATGGCGAAGGGCATGATGTCGGTTGTCGAAATGGTAATTTCCTGTCATAGTTTTCTGTATGTACGGTTTTTTTTGGCTTTTGGATTTTTAATTTTTTTTAGATTTTGGTTTATGGTTATGGTCGTTATAGGATTTTTTTTTTAAAGTTTATTTCTAGTTTTTGTAGCGTTTTAGTTGGGCTCCATCAACGAGTTTCTGAAATACTATGCCTTGTAATGTCCTTAGTCAGACTGATCCATTGGTATGTATCTCTTCGACAACGTAAGGTCCCATCCATTCTGTGTGGATCTTTTTAGGTTTACCTTTTACTCGACTATTGTATAGTAAAGGAAGGTCTCCTACCGACAAGTTTTTGTTCTTGATGTTTCGGTCATGCCATGCTTTCTATTGTTGTTTTTGAATTTCTTGATGTTGTATTGCCATTAGTCGATGTTCTTCAAGTTTGCTTAGTTGTAATAGTCGGTCCTTCCTTCCTTGTTCGACATCGGAATGTAGGATCTCTGCAATGATAGGTGTCTATTGTCGAAAGTGTAGTGGAACTATTGCTTCTTGTCCATACACTAGTCGAAAACAAGTTTGGTCGGTCGAACATTTGTATGATGTTTTATATGCCCATAATACTGCAGGTATTTTCTCATCCTAGTCATCCTTATCAGCATTACATATTTTGGTTAGTCCTCTTGTTAATGTTTTATTGAATGCTTCAATTGCTCCATTCAACTAAGGGTGGTAGGTTGTTCTCCGACGATGGTCGATTTGGAACTAGTTGGTTATGGTTTTGATAATTCTATTGATGAAGTGCGTTCCCTAGTTGCTAATTAACGTTAGTGGACATCTAAATCTAGTGATGATATTCTCATAGATAAACTTAGAATATATCTCACTAGAACATGTGTCAACTGGTTCAGCCTCTGCCCATTTAGTTACATATTCGACTACAGTTATGATATACCTTGCATCTGTCCTTTTTGTTGGTATAGGAAATGGTCCTATGAAGTCTATGGCACAGATTTCAAATGTCAAACTTGGGTTCACTGATATCAAAGGCATTTCTGTACTAGGAAGGGGTCGACCTAGTCGTCATTAGAGGAATTTTGGGGTCTAAAATGGGCCTCCTAAGGAAAATAATAAAATAATAGTTAAAATAATAAAATAATATTGATTAATTTTGGAGGAAGAAAGAAAAAAACTACTTTTTGTGTTCGTATTTTCGACATATCTCCCTGTGTTTTTACTCAAATTTCGATCGGGAGAGCTCGTTGGATGTGGAATTTGATTCCGCATCCAATGAGTACCCACACTCCATACTTTTTATGGACCCCGCTACCCCAAAAACAAGAAATACCTGAAAAAATGTGATGATGATGTCATCATCACATTTTTTCAGGTATTTCTTTTTTTGGGGTAGAGGGGTCCATCAAAAGTATGCATTGTGGGTACTCGTTGGATGAAGAATCAAATTCCGCATCCAACGAGCTCTCCCGATCGAAATTTGAGTAAATACACAGGGAGATATGTCGAAAATACGAACAAAAAAAGTAGTTTTTTTTAATGACAAATATGTCAATTCAACCATTATGGTTGACTTATTTGATTGAAATTCTATTGGTTCTTGAATTCCAACTCACAAAAACTTATTTTGGCACGTTTTCTTATAAGGCCCATTTTAGACCCCAAATTTCCTCTAATGTGACATCTGTCACATTGACTGACAAAATTTTTGCAATCTCTATGGAGTGTCGAGCACCATAACCCTGACTGTTGGATTTTCTTTGCAGTTGTGTCTACCTGGAAATTTCCTCCTGCAGGTCCATAATGTGCTTCATGCATAATGTTGTCTCATTTTTGTTCTAGTACACACCTTTTTAGGATGTCATCTAATCCCATTTTGTATAAGAATCCATTTATAAGACTGTATGGTGCAGCATTCATAGCTAATATCTGCTTCTTCTTTGTACTCATTCCTTCTGGGGCATGTCCATCTTCCAAGAACTGGGCTATTTCTTCTAATTCTAATGGTACTGCTTCTATCCAAAATAAATATGCATCAGGTAAGTCATCGTCGATTCCTATCGTTTTTTTTCCTGTGTCGATTCAAGATAAATGGTCGGGACCGACATTTAACTTGCATGGTCGGACAACGAATTCGAATTCAAATTCTTGAAAGAGAAGTAGCCATCAACAGATCCGTTCGTGATGTAGTGGTTTATTGATGAGATAATTAAGTTCCTGATGGTCTGTATAGAATATAAATGGGTTAGCTAAGAGATAACGTCGATATTTTTGTAGTGCAAAGACCATTCCTAGTGCTTCTCTTTCTGTTGTCGAATAGTTTCCCTCAACTCTGTTTAATTTTCTAGTACTGTAAACTATAGGATAATCGATTCCATCCTCTCCTGTTTGAGTTAAAATTGCTCCTATTGCTAGGCCTGATGCATCAATATGAACATGGAATTTGATCGACCAGTTTGGAAACTTTAGGATTGGTGCTTCAACTAGTTTTCTTTTTAATTTTTCAAATGATATGTGACACTCCTTTGTCCAGTTGAACTCTTGATCTTCCCTTAATATCTCTTCAAGTGGATAGGTCATATCTGAATAATATCTTATGAATTTTTTGTAATAGCCTGTGTGGCCAAGAGCACCTTGACTTGTTTTGGGTTTACTGGTGGTTTTAGGTCGAGGATAATTTTGATCTTTGCAAAGTCAACCTTAATACCTTCCTTACAAACAATGTTCCCTAAAAATATCCCTATGGGGGTCACAAATATGCATTTCTTGATGTTTAGGGATAGTTGAATTTGTCGACATCTCTCCAACATAAGTCAGAGCCATTTGCAATGATCCTTTAACATGGAGTATATTGTCCAATAATCAAAGTATACTGCCATGGTTTTGTAAATATATTCTTGAAATGTTTTGACAACAATTCTAGAAAATACTGCAGGAGCATTTTTTAATGCAAAAGGCATAACCTTGTAAGCAAATGAGCCAAATTCACACATAAAGGTTGTCTTCTTCTGGTCGTCTTTAGCTATTGGAACTTGGTTATAACATGAGAATCCATATGTAAATGAGTAGCATTCATGTCCTACAACCTCATTTAAAATTTCATATGCATAAGGAGTTGGAAATGGGTTTGTCAGTGTCACTTTATTTAGTTCTCTGAAGTCAACACAAATTCTTAGTTTGGTCAGATCATGTTTCTTAGGCTGTACAACCATTGGACTTGCCCATTCTGATTGGTCAATAGGATAGATGATGCCTGTTGCAAGTATGTTATCAATTTCCTTTTTGACTATCTCTTTGTATTTGTGACCTAGTTTATATGGTCTTTTCTTCATAGGTCGAACATCAGGTTTAGTGTCAATCTTCATTTCTCCCATTTCGTGGACTAAGCCTTTGAGGTATTTATAATCTCTAGCAAATACATCTTGGAACTCCTTTAATAAGTTCACTATCTCTGTGGTCTGCTCTTCACTCCAATAGTCACCAATCTTTGACATTTTTTGTCAATCATCATTTGAGATGTCGAATTCCCTAGTTTTGACTTTAGCATCTAGCCATTCTGGTGCTTTGGCTTCATTGATCAGTCGGATTCCTTCTTTAAACTATTAGAATGTGGCAGGGAAGTTGGCTGCAGTCATTCTATCGGTATCCTATTTGTCGGTTGTTTCCACTTTAAGGATTGTACAAATAGGTTTGGTCATTTCGACATGGTTGGATTTCCATCTAAATCTTTTTCCTTCTGTGTTTTCATTTTCTATCTATAGTCTTGTCGACTATGGTTTTGTCCTCATTTGTATATTGTTGCATTTCATTATCTGTTGGTTATATTTTAAGGGTTTGTTTTCGGTCGGCTGTATAAATTCTTTAATCTTTTTTGCTGTTTCGACCAAGTTTTCATTTTGTGGTATAAAGTTGAAATCTTTAATGAAATTTTTCGTGAGTTCATGCCATATGAATGTTTCACCTGTAGCTTCTTCCATTTTATACCATTTGTTTGGTAAGTCAGTGAGGGTTGATGGGAACAGGTGTGGCCATGCTCGTTCATCCTTGTATCCAAGTCTTCTCCACTCTTTTTCATAGGTTTTAATATGATCTTCTGGGTTCTGTCCTTGATTGAATATAGGTATTTGAGCTTGTTGGGTTAACTTCTTTCCTCCAAACCTTTTGACAAAGTAATTTGAAGTTGTTGTCGAGGTCTACAGTCTTGTCTGATGGGTATCCCACCACCGAGCAACTTATTCTGTAAAAGTTTCTACTAGGATTTGAAGTCGGCCATGTTCACCAATATTTTTGGAAACTTGTTCTACATGCATGACTGGCGATTCCCTTTCCTTGTATCTTGGTATTTGTGTAGTATTTACATTGGTAGTTTGTAAGGTAGGGTATTCCCTAATTTTCTTCTCAAAGATTTTTGGGACAATGGACACTATGAAGCACTATTGGGTGGGATTTTCTGCACTTTTTGAATAGTCCAACACCCTCTTGCTTGTGTTTCGTAGTTCTTGATCTCCCAATCATATAATTCTGTGTCTAAATTATACCCAACTGAGTCTTGGTTGCCTAAATGAAGTTCTCCATGGATATTCGGTTTTGTATAATCTGCATTGTTTTGAATCTGGTAGAGTTGTCGGACGTTGACTTCGTCATCGATAGGTTAAGTCCAAGGTTCTCCTTGAGATGGATGAATGGGTACAATGACCTTTTGTCCATTTTCTTTTTAATTTGATTCTCTCCTTGTCCAAGGATATCAATGCTTTCATATTTCTACCCCAAGGTCGACCTACTAACGCTGGGAAGGAACTGGATCCTTCCTTCGGGTCAATGATTTCAAAGTCGACTTTGGTCAAGATTCCTTTTATAGTTGTGTCAATGTTTTTCCAGACTCCAATAGGTTCAATTAGGCCCTGGTCAGCTAGTTTCAGGTATATGTCTGACTCATGTAGTCAAGGTCTACTTATTTGTTCCCAAGTGTCACGAGTCATGATGTTTACTTGTGATCCAAAGTCAAGCACTACTTGTTGAACATGGTATCCTTCGATTTTCAGGTCAACAAGTGGGTCGGCATGACCTTTATCTTTTTTATTTACGCTGCAGATGTTCCTTTTTTTACAGAGTTGTTACATTTTATTTCATATAGCAAATCGATGAACTGAGATACTGAGTTGTCTTTTTGTACGAGCTGGATTAATTCGTTTATTGTGTTATGTCGAGTGTCATGAGCTTGTTCTTGTCGTGCAATTTCTTTGAATACATTGGTTGCTTCTTTGTATGTTTGTTTTTCTTTCAGTGGATCATGATAGATATTTTTCTCTTTTATTTTGCTGATTCTTGGGATATCACTACCTATTTTTGTTCCTTGTTGAGTTACAATATGCAAATTTTTTGTGTTTATTACATCATTTTTTTGCACACACGACAAGACATTAACATTTTTATTTGTATTTATTTTTTCCAACATGGTAGGGGAATCCTATAGTGAGTGATCCCCTACTCCACAATGAGTACAAAATTTGAGGTCAGTTCTGTCTTTATATGGACAGTCTGCATACTGATGTCCCTCCTTATAACATGTGAAGCACTGGATGGGTCGATGTGGTCGGTTGTCGCGATTCCCAGGGAATTGACCTCGTCCTCTATAGCCTCCACGTCGATTGTCGTACAGCACTCGTATCGTCGACCGTCATATCTCCGACCATTGTGATCATTTGGTAAGTTGTTTTGCTCATTGTTTTGTGCAAATGCGTTGGTTTGGTATACTGCATGATAATTTTGTTGGTTCTTCAGGTTCAAATGGCAATCAGCCGTGTTATGATTTTTGGTTTCGCAAATTGCACACCAGGATGCCTTGCCATTATTCATGTTGAATGGGAATTATTTTGTCGAGTGGTCCCCGTGTTCCTGGAAAATGTCGCAAAAAGATTTTGTCTGCATGAATCGAACGTCCTGTCGACTGTATTCCTGTCGATAGTTGTCTTTGGAGTGTCCCGTCGTCGAGCACTTTGTGCACCAGATCTCCTGATTCTTGAGGTTTAACTTCTTTAAATAATTCTGCACACTCTCAAGTTGTTCTTCCAATATGTGGTCAGTGGAGTAAGTGGGTATGTCCTCATCCATCTCCACTTGGAGAGATTTTGTGAGCGCATCTTGGTAAGATTTGAATGTTTCCAGACTAATGTGTTGACAGAATTTCTGAGATAACCCTGCAAGAAACCACTGGATAAGTAACTGTTCATCTATAACATAGTCCAGCTGGCTCAGAAGGTCTTTCCAATGCTTATCATAGTCATGCACAATTTCTCCTAGCTTCTATGATGTTGTTTTTAGTTTTTTCACTGCCAGGTGTTTGGCATCTAGAGTTTTGAAAAATGATAGAAATTACACCTTGATGTTGTCTTTGGTTTCTCTAGGTTGTCTTTCTGAAAATGTCATATACCAATTCAATACCCTTTTCCTCAAGGCACCAATGAACTGTGCCATTTGTCTATCTTCATTTGTAACTTGGTTGGCCTCCCAAGTCGACTCACAGATGAACCAGTGTCGTCTGGGGTCCTCATCCCCCTCATATAGACGAATGTGAGCTGATCTGTGACCCATGTCAGAATCACTGTCACTTCTCTCAGGAGGTGGCAGTGGTGGAGGTAGGGGTGGGGTTGCTGGGGTTATTGGTATATTCATCTCTGCGGGACTATGGTCGATGGAACTTTCATTCCCATCGGTTGTCGATTCTTCTTCGAGTGGCAGTCGATTGATGTCGACTTCATCTGTCAATGGCCCACTGCAACTATTTGTCCATAGTTCTGAATGGTCTATGTATTCCAAAGCTACATTTGGCAGAGGGGGTGCTCCTTAATGTGTCAGTAAGAGTAAGTGGATACTTCTGTTGGAGGGTACCACTTGAAAGGTAACCCAATTTCCTTCCTCTGGTTGACAGATAATGAGGTGTCATCCAGTGTATGTCGCATCGTCTAGTCGACTCCATATACCAAAGTCACCAGCTCGTAGTCTGAGGTCCTCTTCAACAATAGTTTGTATCAGGGTACGTGAATTCAACGGAGAGAGGTTTGTTCCTTCATGGGGAGCTCTTAATTGGAGATCTTCTGGCTGCTCTATCCACCATTCTTCGACTGTAGGGGACGCCTCTTGTTCCACACCTTCTTCATGTTAGTCATGACCCGACTCTAACAGATTCTCTTCCTATTCGGTCTCCCTAGGACTCCTTCCTCTATGTAGTGCTAAGGCTCTTTCTCTTCTTTCTTCCCTCCTCTGTTGTCTCTCTTCCCTCTCTATTTTATGAATGTCCGACATACTATTGTGTGATACTATTCTCTTGATTTCCCTTTTGGTCAGCTTCTCATTACTGGTGAATGGTATCTGTTTCTAGTCCACTAGAATCCACTCTACTCTATCTCGACATATGACCAACTACCCACCCATATCCTACCTACGCTTCTAGAAATCCCAGATAGTTCGGTCTATTTGCTTAGGAAGTATTCCCACTCCCTTTGTGCAAGAATTTTTTCTCACTTCTTTTGCTTCTCTGCCCAGTTAGATTTTGATGGCAGTTCATGAAGTGATGGACGAGGTTCGACAATATGTCCTACTCCCTTCTCGATCAGGAATTTGAACAGCAAGGTCGATAAGGAGCATAGAAATTGTTTGGTGAGGTCTGTGTAAAATTTCTCCTTGACGGTTTCCACCGAAGTTCTGTCTTCAACTGCTTGCTCATTGCAGAAGTCATCGACAATTTTCTCGAACCACTCCGACAAGTTTGTTCTACCTCCTCGAATAAGTTTTTCCAGCAACTGTTGTTCATTAGTCCCTTTCAAATTTCTCATCCAGGAGTTTCTTCAGAAGTTGGGGAACTGATTCTACAAACTTTCCATGTGTTTCTGTGAAGAATATTTCTTTTTCTTGTGTGATTGTTAATCTGTTCCTTTGTGTGTAATTCTGCAAATAATTTGCAACTTTATGTTCCCACCAATCCTTAATCTCCTGATCTTGTATCATCTATTTGCATACATTTCAGATGTGTACTACCGACAATGGAACCAATGTTGTAATATCACAAATCACATAAGGTTACCAATAATACATACTAAAACATACATATAAAATAGAGACACGAGATAAGAACAAGTAGGTGAATTAATAGGTTATATTACATGAATGAGTCCATAAAACATAAAGAACTGAATTGAGTTCTCATCTGGCTCAACAACCTAATATATATGATTACAAAATAGTTACAAAATAACTACCTGTCGATTTGGTGAACCAACACAACCTTAGGTGGCTGACCTAATCTCTAGTTTAGTCGGCCGATCGACTTAGCCAGCTGATCGACTAAGTCGTCTCTCATTCAAGTCAACTTATTGACTTGCTCCTCCTACAAATAGTCCATTACCACTGAAAGCGCCACTTTCAGTAGCTAACGGGTCTAATAGACTGGCCGCTTAGCCACTAAAAGTGGACAAAGGTGTAAAGGCAAGTTTTTGGCACACGGGATCATTTTTTGGCGACTGCAGATGGCTCAGGGATGTAAGTTAAAGATAAAAGGTGCTGACGGAAGTATCACAAGGGGTCTGTTTAGATCTATTATGAAAAAACAATGCCATAAATTCATCAACCCTAGCTGTCAAGGGGAAATCAATGGGTTAACTGACAGTGGACCAGCAGTAGTGATCATCAACAAATACTGCAGTTGTTTTAATATTTAGTCAGTGAGCTAAATATTCATTGTAGTTAGACAAGTAGTTAGGTAGGGTTTCAAACCTTAATTTGGAAAAACTGTCACTTTTGAGTATTTTTGTAAAAACAGCTCCAAGTTTCAGGATCTGTACTTTTTGTAAAAAGGCTATAAATCTTAAGATCGATTTTATAATAAAGGTTCAACTTCAGGGATTTATAAGCCTATAATGCTTTCAGCTTCTCATTTTTACTCTTCATGAATATAAGCTCCTTTTGTTATGATCTGTTCAACCATCATCTCTTTCTTTACTATACTTATGCTTGAATGTGTATTTAGGTCATTTTCAGATTGATTAACAGCTGATAGCTATCATCCTATTGGTTTGTTAGTGCAATTTGATTATAAGTTCCATCCGTATCAGGATTTAGCCATTTATATGCATGTGTTTTGCATGTAAGTCTGCCAGCCTGATGATTTCTTCATCCCTGCACCTTATTGTCAACTTCTGAGCAATTATAACTAAAATCCTTGTAAATGAGTGATTTTTATGCATGCCTTGAGAGTGGAAAGGTTATATTGGTCAACTAACTTGATCCATATCAAAAAACCTTAAAAACATTGTAAGTTACCAAGCATCCTCGAGCTACAACCTAGAGGAGTTTCCTGGAGTGATAACAAATTGGCGTCGTTGTCGAGGAGAGGAGACTGAAGCTCAGCTTCCTTGGGAGACGACATAGATCCTTGCTTTGATGATAGACAAAGCTTGGACACTATTCTAGTTGTAATAATCTATCTTGTGACTCCATTGAAATAAGGTGGCTTCAAGAAGACCAAGTACCAGAGAAAACCCTAGAGGGACACCAACAACACCTGTTTCAGATCCATAAGAGATTCTGAGAAGAGCTAGGGCTTCACTAAGGAAAACCAACAGTACTGCATAGGAAGCTACATCAGTTATTTCAAGAAATATTTCTACTATTATTTCTTCTGCTGAAACACTTAATTCTCAGGAATTTATAAATACATCAGAAATTCTAGGGTTTGGGAATCTTCAAGCACTATTTCTTGTGAAGATCTCATCCCTGGTGACTCAATGAAGGACGAATTCAGTGGTGATTCCACAATATAAATATTTCAAAATCATTTCCTGCTCTTTTGGTTTGGATATTTGCACCTCTTGACTTCTCTTTCGTTCCTGGTTTTCCACATCTAGTACCTGATATGTCTGAATGGGGATATTTTCTACTTGCCTTCAAAGAGGAGGAATAAGACAGTCCTGCAGAACACCTCCTCAAGTTTCATGAATGCATGGATCTATTAGATCAGCAGCATGGAGATGTTCATATGAAGATTTTCATGTATTCATTATACGGTGATGCACGTCAATGGTATTTTGCTTTACCTCCTCCCAGTATTTCATCATTGAAGGATTTTCACAAAGCATTCATTGAACATTGTAAAAGGTACTATTCATATGAGTTTGCATTTGATAATTTTTGTGAAGAATATAGGTTTCATGTTGAGGATGAAAAGGTAAATAGAGAAGAAGATTTTAAGTTTTGTGAGGATTTTTCCACTTCCAGAATTTATTTTAGTTCTACTTTTCAGCAAAGAGATGATGAGAGACATATGCATGTTGTGGTTAATGATAGCTATGAAGAGTATGCTACAATAGGGGACACTTCTCATTGTGATCGAGATATTAATTATCTTCAGAATGTTACCATAATATAGATGCTTTTGACCTTGTACCAAATGCATCTGCAGACTTAGTGTGTCAAGAAGATCAGATTGTCCCCTTTGGAAACCCGAAAGATAATGAGCAGATTGAAGGAACATAATGTAACAAGTTTGGATCTACAACAAATACTAAAGGCTGCCCTCAATTTTATGATTTAAAGACAAAGGAAGAATGAAATAGATATGAAGTGGAAGATGATGATCTAAAAAGTCTAGAACAACAGGGCATAACTCATCCTTCTGAGTCAAAGGTTGAGCAATGTATAGTTAACGTAGTGATCACTGAAAGAAGTCGTCAACAACATTTCATTAAGTTGGAACAGTAGCATAAAAAGTTATTTCTTGTTGGATTTTATGACCCTGTTGCTAACTATCAAGAACTTATGAGCAGCATAGATATCAAAATATCTTTTTTCAGATGATAGCAAGTTATGTCACCCTTAGAAACTACATTGTTGCATGCTAGGGTTTCATTTATTTTTTGGGTCAAGATCAAGGATAAGTTCAACAGATCAGCTTCTGACCTGTCTTCATTGGAAGCATGATGTCACATGATAAGAATATTCTACTGATTAGAATTAGGAGTAGGAGTAGATAGGAAAATAATCCCTTAATATGAGCAGCTAGGTCATTTTTAGTTGTTTTCGTGAATAAGCAAAGTGAGCTACAGGAAGATTGCAAGGGATCAGTTATAAAAGACAAATGACTACATGCCCAATGGAACATTAGAAGATAGATTTAATTATTCTTTTTCAGGAAAGTCATTTTGGTCTGGGGTTCTTGGGACCTCAAAGGGAGGCTCCCATCCCCAAGTAGGAGCCATTTGTTATCCCCCAAAATAAATTTATTTTGGTAGTATGAAGAATTTAACTCATGCAATGAAGGATATGAATATCACTAATAGTTTGAAAGCCTCTGTTTTTTATTTGGATGAAAATTTTACAAGTTATAGCTTTCGGGCTTAGGCGAGGACTATCCTAGCTCATTAGCCACCGAAAATATTTGTTTCGGCAACTAAACAGTTGAATGCGGGCCAAAGGAGAACCACCGAAAGAAATCTGAGCAAGCAGGGTCAAAGTAATACTTTCGGTGACTTAGGCGAGACTATAGAAAACTCATTAGCCACCGAAAAGGGGCACTTTCGGTAGACTAGAGAGAGAGATATAAAGGGTTTAAACAGTCGAAAGCAAGTGGCAAGCACCATCGAGAAAGGTACATTCAGTGGCTTAGGCGAGGCTCAGAACATCTCATTAACCACCGAAAAGGGTCATTTTCGGTAGATTAGAAAAGGGTGCAACACATATGCTAACCACCGAAAGCTGGAAGGTAAATATTAGGTGGAAAACCCTTTCGACAGTTTAGGCGAAAGCTATGGCATTTGTGTGGACCATCGAAAGAACAAGTTTTCGATAGTTAAAAGGGTCTTTGACAAAGTCGCTATCCACCGAAAGTAGAAATTCACCACGGTGATGGGGTAAAGGTTCTGGTAGCTTAAGCAAGAAAGATAATGTTTAGTTAGTCACCAAAAGCCAACTTTTGTGTGGCTAGTTGACAAAATAGCAGAGGATCTTAAACCACTGAAAGGCCAAAATAAAGAAATGGTTGGGAACTGTCACATCCAACCCTGTCAGTAAGACAAAAGATCATTTTAGAGCATGATTACCCACCGAAAAGATCTGGAGCCATTTGAATTTAATGGGAAATGAGTGAAAAGGGTTGTTATGCAAGTAACACAAACTAATCTGACTACTAACCTCTAGTTTTCCTCCACCTGTCCCAAAGATCATCAAATAGCCATAAACTCCTCTAGATGAAGCAGGTTACGATGATATGGGAAAATAGATTTCAAGGATCGAGCTGCTGTCATCATTTTGGTGACCTCAGCTTCCATAAAAGACAAAAATACCTCATAATCAGTGCCTTGGGACTCCATCGAATTTCATTTTCAAAATTAGCATTGTTCTCACCAGAAAAATGAGCTATGAAGAAGTAGCTTTCTAAAGCACAATGTATACACATTTTAAAGGTTGTTTTGCAGGTACCTAGGAGATACACCCATCAGGATGAAGAAGAGTGGATCGGCTCTCAGGCAAGAGTTAGGTGATGTCAGTTATTTAGAGGCCCATCCAAAGGTTTGCAGACTGTTCTAGGAGGTAGGATGCTACAAATTCTGTGAAAAAATACAGGGTTTCCATCAGCAGGTGGCTGAAGCTTTTTTCATGTCATCTGATGGTTCAAAAGTAGTCATAGGAAGGGAGGAATTTCTCATAGATGAAGCACTAACCTCAGAGGTTATTGAACTCCC
Source organism: Pseudotsuga menziesii (assembly GCA_001517045.1). NCBI lineage: Eukaryota > Viridiplantae > Streptophyta > Pinopsida > Pinales > Pinaceae > Pseudotsuga > Pseudotsuga menziesii. Next base: position 466,416 of record LPNX010353600.1, on the reverse strand, counting down.
TTGCATAGGAGAGAAGTGATTCAAGACCACCATACCCAAAGATGTGGAATTCAGATCATATCTCAAGCCTGAGCATAGGGAAATAACATGGAAGAAGGTTGTGCCATCATCATGGCTGGAAGAGAACTTGCAATAGCTGCTAAAGACCATTGTGGTCTATTTAAAGTATGAAGGGATATACAATAGACCAATGATCTATCATTTCAAACTCATGAACCACTTCACAGGTAAAAGCCCTCTTAATCTGCCCTTTTATTTATACAGGAGTCTAGGGAAGATGGCACATCAAGTGAAAGCCCAACCATCCAAGATTACTGGCAGGCTGTGCCACCATGGTATTATCCAGGTATTGGTCCAAGAGTTGTTGAAGAGAAGAAACATTGCTTGGCCTTATTTTCTATTCTAGAATGGATTTGAGACAGGCCTTCAACCAGAAGAGAAAGGGAAGTCTCCTGCCAAGAAATCCAGCACTCCAAGGAGTGGGAGAAGAAGGAGGAGGAAAATTTCCCCAGCTACAGCAATAGAACAACCTCCCTCCTCCTCCAAGACCAAGAAGGAAAAAAGGAACTTGGATTTCGGTGAGAAAGGTCAGGAGGTAGAAGCACACCAGGAGAATGTCTTAAACCTACCCTATTCAGATTCTAAGGAAGAACAAGGAGAGGATGCATCCCTAGCTATGAAAATTGTTCCATTCACTGAAGCATTTCCATCCCCCGCACCACAAGAACAAGAGGAACCAACAGAAAGGCCTTCCTCTAGCAAACCTGGAAGTCAAAAGATCAATCTGCTACTAAGGAAGGTTTATGAAATGGAGGTCTTGGAAAGAGAGCTAAAGAGAAATAATGATACATTGACTAGGAGAAATAAGATATTGCACAAATCCTACCTGGAGCAAAGGGAAAGATACATCTTCTTGGAAAGGATGAACAAAATATACCTAAGGGACAAAACCAGGTTATACAGGATGGTGAGGCTCCAAAGGTTGCAGCTAAAAGAAACCGAAGAAAACCGTAGCAACCACCTTGCCTTATCAACCCTAATTGAAGCAACCATTAGTCTCCAACCTCTTGAAACCATCCAAGGCGTTGTTAACACCCCTAACATGAAGACTATAGAAGAGAAAAGGTGAGCCAATAGGTCTGAGAAGACATTTTTGGTAAAAACCTAATAATTTTGGTAAAACAGGGCTTTCAGTGGCTCACGCAGATGATGGAACAATCCATTAGCCATTGAAAGCGCCACTTTCGGCAGCTAACGGGTCCGATAGACTGGCCGCTTAACCACCGAAAGAGAATAGAGGCGTAAAGGCAAGTTTTGGGCACATAGGATCATTTTTTAGTGACTGCAGATGGCTCAAGGACTTAATTTAAAGATAAAAGGTGCTGACAGAAGTATCAGAAAGGGTCTACTTAGATCTATTATGAAAAAACAACACCATAAAGTCATCAACCCTAGCTGTCAAGGAGAAATCAGTGGGTTAACTGACAGTGGACTAGCAGCAGTGATCATCAGCAAATACTGCAGTTGTTTTAATATTCAGTCAGTGAACTAAATATTCATTGTAGTTAGACAAGTAGTTAGGTAGGGTTTCAAACCCTAATTTGGAAAAACTGTCACTTTTGAGTATTTTTGTAAAAACAGATCCAAGGTTCAGGATCTGTACCCTTTGTAAAAAGGCTATAAATCCTAAGATCGATTTTATAATAAAGGTTCAACTTCGGGGATTTATAATCCTATAATTCTTTCAGCTTCTCATTTTTACTCTTGATGAATATAATCTCTTTTTGTTATGATCTCTTCATCCATCATCTCTTTATTTACTATACTTATGCATGAATGTGTATTTAGGTCATTTTTAGATTGATTAATAGCTAATAGCTATCATCCTATTGGTTTGTTAGTGCAATTTGATTTATAAGTGCCATCCTTATCAGAATTTAGTCATTTATATGCATGTGTTTTGCATGTAAGTCTACCAGCCTGATGAGTTCTTCATCTCTGCACCTTATTTTCAACTTTGAGCAATTATAACTAAAAGCCTTGTAAATGAGTGAGTTTTATGCATTCCTTGAGAGTGGAAAGGTTATATAGGTCAACTGACTTGATCCATATCAAAAAACCTTTAAAACATTGTAAGTTACCAGGCATCCTCGAGCTACAACCTAGAGGAATTTCCTGGAGGTTATATAGGTGTTATGGCATAGAGAAGTTAAGAGATCAGTACCCATTTCATAATGGATAGGCAGCTGAAAGTGTGTAAGAAACACGGTTTCCAAGGAGCCAAAATCCACAAACTAATGTTGTGGAAGTTCAATGTACCAATTTGTGGCTGTACCGGTCAAAGTTCGCTGAAAAATTAGTAACCGAACCGAATCATCCATGAGGGAGTTTGAAGAACACCACAGATGGAATGTCATAACATGGTTTTTCAGATCATCTCCCTACTTCCCATTGAACTTTGGGATGTCTGGTGGTAACTTTACGGGAATGGGAGGCCATGAGGGATTGTGTCGTATGGGGTCGTTAATCAACTTGGACAAATTAGGAAAGTCCAAAGTTGTTAGGAAAGGTAACTTACGGTTAGTTTGCACATACTGGTAATATTTATATGGCATATAATTACTAGTAGGACCGTAAGTAGACTAGTAGACAGGTTGTTGTGACGAAGAACTACCGAAGAATCTACCCATAGGGGGTTGATTTTCAGGATCAGGACCATTAGGACCACTACGGCCTCTGGGAGGAGGACCACTAGGACCTCTGAGACCACCAGGACCATTGGGACCACCAGGAGTTAGACCACCAGACCCTCCAGGGCCACTAGGGGGTAAACCTCCAGAGCCTCCAGAACCACTAGGAGGAGGGCCATTAGGGGGAAAGCCACCAGGCCCTCCAGGACCACCAGGAAAATTAGGACCATAAGGAGGAAAGCCACCAGGCCCTCCAGACTATTATCCACCTGAATTCCACCTCTCCGTCCGAGTGCCGACATCCCTCATGTTGGCACACAAAAGGACATCTATGGATTGAGGGTTGCCCAAAACACTATAGATGGGCTTATTATAAAATACATTCCTCATCCATCCAGCTGGTTACTTTGACTTTTTAACTATGTCAAGTCATATCCATGACCCTATATATATGCAACTCACGGATCATACATGAGTGTTGGTTGTTGCAAGTTGCGTATGGATGTATACGCGGGTTGCTCTTATAGCAACTCGCAGATCATACGCGGGTTGTCATTCTTGATACCCACGGATATGTCTCTTTGACATTAAAAATAAAAACATGTGATTAATTGAGATTATTTAATCCATTTACCTTAATCTCCTTAACTGTCTCAACCTCCTCAACCTTCGAAATTGCCTTATTTCACCATATAGGCCTTGGGGAGGGTGTTTGGTAGATACACTTGGAGAGCAAAGTTATGCTGGCAGAGTTTATATAGAAGTATTTGGAGCAATGGAACTCAGAATACTTTGGTTGCAGAGGAGTCCTTGTCCCAAGCGTTGGGTTGTAATCTGAACTTCCTCATTATTGTTAATAAAGAGAATCCTTCTTCCATATGTGTCTTGAATGTATTTCATGTATTGTGGTTTGATTAATGTTTATGTTTCAGCATCCTGTATATGATTTATCTAACCTGTTTATATATATGAATCATCTTGTATTTGGAAGAATAAATCTTAATAGGTGAAGGAGAAAGCATCCCTGAAGACTTTAGAGGAGAAGCAGAGCGGAAGAGGACAAGCTAGGATCAACCGTCTTACATCGGGTGAGTCTTTCCCATCCTCCTATTTCCTTTACTGCACTCTAAAGTCAATTGTCTGCAAGTTAATTGAGTATGTTGGTAACCCCAGAACTTAGGTTATAAGGTACATAATCCTGTACAATAGAACTGGTGACTCCACTGGGGAGCCCGGACTACTGTAGGTTGTTTCTGTCAACCCTGACCAGTCTTTGCTTTGAAGTCTGTGTGTGATCTTTTATCCTGGTTCATACTTGCCTCATTATTTGAAAGTCTTGGGAATTTTTCTTGTTTTTTGAGAAAAAGTTTATACCTATCCGCGAGTTTCCCTTCTGCACAGTCGCGGATACAAGCCTGCATATGTGGGTTGTTGTATTGAACAGTCGCGCATCATTTGCAGGTTGCACTTATATAGAGTCGCGTATATGACTGGAAGTAGGGATTTTTTAATTTAAGGTTTGCTTGTTCCTTTCTTTGTGTAATCCCTGTTTGTGAGTTGATTTTCTTTATGAATGTTCTGTAGCTTGTCTGGATACCTTTGGTGATCACACTTTGTGCTTTTTCGAAAGCCTTTGAGTCTCTTTTGCTTGGATTATTTTATGCTTGCATGCTGAAGTAGCTTGGCCTGTTTGGGTTTTAGGTCGAAGTGTCTTTGTCCAAATGAGTGCTCAGGGTCTTGGGATTTTTTTTCCAGTCTTTCTTTTAACAGTAGTTGGTTGTCACTTGCCTTTATAAGTCTACAGTGATTTTTGTCATTGTGTGCACCCAAACTAGGGTTCCTAGTCTGCCTTTGTTGGTTGTTTCATGGTTATGTCGGCTTGTTTTACTTCAGTTTGTTGGTTTTATACAGTTCATTAATTCCAAGTTTACTCAATTTTAGTGCATTTTAGGTGCATTGTAGTATTTGAGCAGTTTGAAAAATGAAAAGAAAACATTAGAAACTTTTTCATTTGATTTTCATATAGTAGTTTTGTTTTCAGTTTTTGAATATAATCTCAAAAATTACAAAAAAGATAGTCTTAGTTTTCTTTTGCATTTATAAGAGAAAAAGACAAAAAACACATGTTTTCTTTATATGCATGTAGATTAGGTTTATAGTCTAGATTGCATGGCATATCATTGTTTTTGAAAAAATATAAAAAGAATTTGTTCTTTTGTGGTTTTCAAGTTTCTATTTGAAAAATAAAGAGAATAGATTTTGCTTTTTGCATTTCATATCTCTTTGCTTAGTTGTTTTGTTTCAACTTTGAGTCAAAACACCACATAAGTTTCATGCCATTTACCCTCTGACTAAAAAAATCCCTTAAAATAAACGATATAATTTAAAAATTACTAGTAAGTTTCATTTTATAGGGTCATACACCAACTAGCTCAGGCTAGACTTGTGGATTAGGGAGTTTCATCTCTCCACAAGTGTTAAAATTTTAGATGTAGTTGGCCAATCACTAGGTAAATCCTTTTCTACGTTGATTGTATCTGGGAAGCTCCTCTCAAACGGGAGCTAAGCATGAGGCCGTGTGGAAACTTGGACTGAGGAGATAACCCTCCGATTCCTTGTCAAAGCGTAGACCAGGGTTTTTACGCATTTGGGGATTCTATCTTAGACAGGGTTTCGGGCTCAGCTACCCTGTCCATGCATACCAACCAGGCTTGTGACTGTCCCCCCAGACTGTCAATATAGTGAAGGTAGCCTTTAGTCTCTTTGACATTTAGGGTTCATACACAGGTACACCGGAAGGTTATTTCTGGTTGACCTTGGACGGGCTTGGAAGGTAACCCCGGTAGAAAGTGTGGGAGGGTGGTGGGTGATTCCTCCGCTTGTTCCTAAGAACATCTACAGGGATGCCAAGTAACTGTCTATCAGCTTTCTTCTGGAAAGTATATCTTATACCTATTTTTCTGTTTGGCTTTAGGAATTTTTAGTGAGTGCTATGTGGTTTGTCTGTACTTAGTGTGCCTTTAGGTGTGTGCTTCGTAATTTTGGTTGCCTACCAACCTCAGACTTTGTCTCCTGGTTTGAATCTATGGATAAAACCCCTTCAAACACCAACCAAGAGATCCCCATGATGGGAACTCCTTGTACTATTCCTCTCACAGGAAATGTTGGTGTTCCCTTGATGGCCACCCTGAATCTTCCTGGATTCACCCTAGGGCTACTGGTGTGGTTGTTTTCCACTCGAACTGTCCTGAATGCTCCTGATGCTTCTCAAGTAAGATCCTTATATCAAGGGCATCAAAACACTGCTTCCCCTTCACCTGTAGTTGATTCTCCTCCTCCTTCTACATCATGCGGTGAAAGTACTGATACTAGTAACCGATAGTCTAAAAGGAGTAAAAGAAGGAGGAATAGGAAGAATGCACATAAGCAAGGGGAAACCCATTCAACCTCTTCAATTCAAGTTGAACCTCACCACCCAACCTCTATAGTCCATGTTGGGGGCACCTATCCAACCTCTGCAGGTCATGTTGGATCTAAGCACTCAACCTCTGCAAGTCAAGTTGATATTCACTATCCATCCTCTGTTGATCATGCTGGTGGGATCCATCCAACCTCTGTTGTTCATGTTGGATCCATCCACCCATCCTCTGTAGTTCATGCTGGCGGCACACACTCAACTGCTGAAAAGCATGTTGATCCTAGCCATTCAACCTCTGTTGTTCATGTTGATGGTGCCCATCCAACCTCTGCAGGTCATGTTGGACCCAATATCTCAGCATCTGCAAGTCATGCTGGGGGCAGTATCTCAACCTCTGTGGTTCATGTTGAATACAATCCGTCAGCCAATGTGAGTCATGTTGACACTGTTGAAAAGACTACCCGTTCAAAACACAAGCCCAAGTTTCCTTGTAAGCTTTCTGAGGGAGACCACCTTACTTATAAATGTCCTTCTATTGTGGAGGTGCGAAGAGTTTGGTTTAATGGTCATCCCATTTTTGAACATTCTGAAGTATTTCAACAACCAACCTCTCTTAGTCAGGATGGACCCAGTCACCCGACCTCTGTTGTTCATGCTAGGGGCAAACTCTTAGCCTCTACAGATCATGCTGAGAGAAAACAGTCATCCACTGCTAGTCATGTTGACACAGTTGAGAAAACTGGTCGTTTGAAGTGTAAACTTAAGTTCCCTTGTAAGCTATGCGAGGGAGATCATCTTACTCACCAATGCCCTGCTATCACAGAGATGCGAAGAGTGTGGTCTGAGACTCAAGAATTTCCTTCTCCTGAACAACCTATAGTTTCTCAACATCCTACTCAACCTTTGGTTGAACAAGTGGTCGTACCAATCTTAGATTTGGTCGATCCCACTCTTCTTTCAGAGAGTGATTCTGATGTGATTGAACCAATGTCATCTTTGGTCAATCCCACTCTCCCTATGGAGAGTGACTTTGATGAAGCGGTTGAATCGATTTCAGTATCGATTAATCCCACTCTTCCTTTGGAGAGTGAAGTGTCAACTAGTCACATTTTCTTCACTGCCAGTTCAGAACTTACTGAACAAGGGGGCACTAAGCTTGCTTTGGATCAAGCCCAACCAAGCTCTTGGATTGCTTCCTTTGATTGGGATAGCCTAGTTGAGCCGTGCCTTCCTTCTAATGCACCTTTCCAGATAAAGGTCAAAGTTGAACCCTACACGATTGCTCGTTGTATTGTTGATGAAGGAGCCTCAGTTAGTATTTTTTCTGCTCGTGCTTGGCGAGGCATGGGATCTCCTAGCCTTGTGTCGAATGCCAGTCAGTTACTGGCGTTTGATAGAAGAACTTGTATAGCCTTGGGAATTATTGCTCAAACACCTGTTACTTTGGGTGGGAAGACCGTCTTAGTTGACTTCATGGTGATAGAAGACCCCTTGGACTTCAATATGCTCCTTGGACGTGATTATGTCTATGCCATGCAAGCTGTGGTGTCAACATTCTTTCATGTGATGTACTTTAATCATGGTGAAGAAATTTTCACTATCGATGAGTTGGATTTTCTTGATCCGTCTCCTAACCCAACTAGAGACCAGGTCTTTCCTTTATTGATTCCCAGTGTTTCTATAGACACTACCCCACCACAGGTGAACTATGTGGCCTCATGTCCTTTGTGTTCAATTGCTACTGAGAGGAAGCCTCTATTTTCATGCTTACCTTCTCAAGAATTGGTCCCAGTAGTTGAACAGGTGAGTCATCCTATACAGACTGTAGATTCTTCTCTACACTCTGTCGATCCATTTGAAATTTTAGACATGTGTCCTATCTCGGATGATCTCCTTCCTTTGGTCGAAGTATTCCTAGAGTCTTTGATATAGTCTGATCTTCTTTTAGATGTTGGTTCAATTATGACTAAGTCTAACCCTGATTTTCCTAGTAATCCTAATCTTTCTTCTTATGTTGGTCTTGTTGAGTCTTTTGACTCCTTCTTCAAACAGCAAGTTAGTGATCCTGATGAGTTTGATTTTTCTTATGAATTTTTCAAATCCTGTGATACTGAGTTTGTTCTTGCAGACTCTATCTTCCTTGTTGATTTTTTCTCTCCTTCTGAGGTTTATCTTATTGATTATAAACCCTAGAGCCTTGGTTCTATAGAATCTTCTTCGGTCGATTCTGCCTTGACTTTCCCTTTTATAGAAGATAGCAAAGTCATGCGTGTTTCTACCAAAGTGACCCGCATCAGATCATTTCTTCTGAATATGATCCTGATGTTGTTGTTTCTTGGAGACAGGATTTGTAGTTGGATTCACAACTGTTTACTGGCCTCACCTTGTTGTTCAAGTCGTAATTGCATTTGCATGTGCCTTGCTCGCGCTTTTGAGCCTGATGCCGGCTTCCACGCTTTTAGCTCGTTGTATAATCCCTCATCTTTGTTCTCATCATCGCTAAGCCTTGTATCATTTTGCCTTTGCAACTTGACACCCTTTACCTTGAGGAGATGCTCCCCGAGTGTCCTTATCTTGCTCGCTTTCCTCGCATTATGCATAGGTTTTTTCCTTGCGCTTGGAACTAGTTTCACCTGCCTATGACACTCGTCTTCTCGCATTTAGAGAATTCTTTTTGCTCTCCTTCGAGCTCATTAAAAACAGTAAGGAGGTCGCGAGTTGACTTTTCTGGACTCGTTAAAACTTCATGGGAAATATTTTGAGTTTCTTTCGGCCCAAGTATGACTCCTCAAAATAGACTTGACTGCCGAGTAAACTTGTTCATTCTGGCTCGTGAAGAATATGTGAATGGGCATCCACATTGGTGGTAGGTTATCTCTTTCTCAGACCATGTGGAATAATACGAGAAAGGATCCCTCTCTTTTCTATTTGAATTGAGAAGAGTATTCTCGGGCATAGGTTTATCTCTTTTCCAGACCTGAGGGACTAAACTTACGGAAAAGGAACCCTCGGTTTGAGCTTAGTTTTCTCTTTTTCGTGCTCTGGACCAAAATATGAAAATGATTATGAGTGTACTTTATGTCTTTGTCATGCTCGTTAAACCCTAAAGAACAAAGCATCGAGTTTATTATTGTAAGCCCCATTTCTCATAATCAAATGGATCTTTCTGAGTGATCTTGCCTTCCTTCACACTCGTAAAACTCAGGCTATATGCTGCTTTTGAAGGAGCATTGGGTAGGTGGTAATTTAACCTTTTTCAGACCTTCCTGACTAAGTATGAAAAAGGTTCACCTTTTGTTCTTCGGAAGTTAAGAGAGTTCTTCTGTGATTTGTTTTATACTTTTTCGGCCTCAGGAGACTAAATTGGACGAAAAAGGACCCCCTGGAGTCTTCTTTGGAGTTTTCAGACTCTCTAAATGTGAAAACACCGACTGATCATGTACTAGTCGGGCTCATTAAATCCACGAATCAGTGACACTATCAAGCATTATTTTCCCATATCTTCAAGCTTGTTAAAAAATGAAGAGGGAACCAAGTTAACTTTCCTGGACTCGTTAAAATTTAACAGGGAAGCTAAGGAAGAAGTTTTCTCTTGTTTTCAATAATGGCAGCATGTCATCCTTGAACATAGCACTCTTTGTTTTCTGATATCCATGTTTCAGTGTCCGCCTTTGTTCAGCTATCACTTCAAGTTTCTTACTCCTCTTGTCCATTATACCTGGGGAATCTGATCATGTCTCCTACATGATAGATAATTCTAGTTGTTCTATCTATTAGTTATACGCTGTCTTGGGTCATCCTTGTGTTGTGCTAACTGTTAAAGGACTCTTCCCAATGTCTGATCTATAGCCTGATCCCATCATTGTTACATCTGTTATCTATTTGTGTCTCCCTTCTTTTTCCCAGTTCCTAGTCACTCTTGTGATCCGTTGGAGGATCTATTGCCTTCCTTATCATAGCATTGTTCTGTTTCAGCACTTCCTGATGATGAAGACCTAGAGTTTTGACGATGGTACCTCAGGATTCACTTTTATCATTGGTGAATTCCTTTGCTTCAGTTGTTGATTATCATCTATTGATTGACAAACTATTGAATCCTTTCCATGTTCGACTTCAACTTACCCTTATTCACATGGCTTGGGTTGTACTAGTTCTTTGGGATCCTTTATGAAGACCTTAGTTCCTCACCTATGGACTAAGTTGTGCAAGATTATGTTCTATATCTCTACATAGCTTCTAGATCTTTGAAGACTTATGATTGTATATTATGGATTTGATCCACCTTTGTAATATACGTGGTTTTATACCCATATCATATGATGTACTCAAATATTGTAAAGGAGCTAGTGTTCCAGTAAATTGAACATAGCATCCTCAGCTGTAACTTTGTATATGACATTACTATGTATTTGTTTCAGGTACTCTCTTTGCTCCATTGGATTTCTGAGTTCTCCAAAGATAAATATTATAATGTATTTCGGCCATCATTTCCCTCTGACCTCACACATTAGGGGGCATCTGTTATCCACCTGAATGGCACCTCTCCATCCAAGTGCCGACATCCCTCATGTTGGCACACAAAAGGACATCTATGGATTGAGGGTTTCCCAAAACACTATAGATGGGCTTATTATAAAATACATTCCTCATCCATCTAGCTGGTTACTTTGACTTTTTAACTATGTCAAGTCATATCTGCGACCCTATATATATGCAACTCGCGGATCATACGCGAGTGTCAGTTGTTGCAAGTCGCGTATGGATGTATACGCGGGTTGCTCTTATAGAAACTCGCGGATCATACACAGGTTGTCATTATTGATACCTGCGGATATGTCCCTTTGACATTAAAAATAAAAACACGCGATTACTTGAGATTAGTTAAGCCATTTACCTTAATCTCCTTAACTGTCTCAACCTCCTCAACCTTTGAAACTTCCTTATTTCACCATACAGGCCTTGGGGAGGGTATTTGGTACATACACTTGGAGAACAAAGTTATGCTGGCAGAGTTTATACAGAAGTCTTTGGAGCAGTGGAACTCAGAATCCTTTGGTTGCAGAGGAGTCCTTGTCTCAAGCGTTGGGTTGTAATCTGAACTTCCTCATTATTGTTAATAAAGAGAATCCTTCTTCCATATGTGTCTTGAATGTATTTCATGTATTGTGGTTTGATAAATTTTTATGTTTCAACATCCTGTATATGATTTATCTAACCTGTTTATATATATGAATCATATTGTACTTGGAAGACTGAATCTTGACAGGTGAAGGAGAAAGCATCCCTGAAGACTTTAGAGGAGAAGCAGAGCGGAAGAGGACAAGCTAGGATCAACCGTCTTACATCGGGTGAGTCTTTCCCATCCTCCTATTTCTTTTACTGCACTCTAAAGTCAATTGTCTGCAAGTTAATTGAGTATGTTGGTAACCCCAGACCTTAGGTTATAAGGTGCATAATCCTGTACAACACAAACCCATTAGGCCTCCCAGGGGGAGGACCTCCATGAGGCAGTCCTCTGGCACTTCCCGCATTATGTATGGGTATCCCCCCCATAGCTGGCATGTAAGACCAGTTAGGCTGCTCCCATGGTGTGAAAGTATTACTAGGGTATGGAATTTCAGCAGAAGGTATTCCTGTAGGATTGGATGGACAATTAATATTTCCTACGGGTATTTGATAACCATAACCTCCAGAAGATTGAATGGTTATAGGTTGTGCCCCTAAGAGCTGACCTGAACTAGATGGGGGATTATCTATAGTATGGGTGGGAGGGACATAAAATATATATTGTTCTATATTAGAGTTCTATCCTTGACTAGGGGTAATTTTGATGCCAAATAACATAGGTCATGTCGAGGGTTTCCCCCCGACACTAGAAGGAAATGACGAAACTAGAATTGAAGTTTGGGCCCCAGTTACAGAAGACCTGGGAGGATTAGGAACATACATAACATAGGAGGTCGTGGGGTTGGAAATTTGTCCTTGTTTGTGTGGAGTCACTGTACGATCTATAATAGGATCAATGGGTCTCATAGAATCGGCAAGTGAATGATATCCCATAGTCACAGCTATGGAATGTGGTGGTGGTGTGTCCAATATATCATATATTTTCTTCTCAATATCCTATTCATGGAGAATGGTTGCCTGGTATTGTCAACATTCTTCTTCATCTAGAGAAATCTCTTCAGAAAATTTTAGATGGGTGCCAAATGAGGCAATGTCCTGTCTTATAGATCTATCCCAAAATGGAGCATTGGGACCATAATCCTGATGGGTAGTATCATCAACATGACCTTCTATGGGAGAATGGAATGAGGTTTTTTCCCAAGAAGGTTGTTGGACCAAGGGAGGTGAGTGTGAAGAATATGGTCCTCCACTTTTTACAACAACATTATCTTGCACTTGGGAGGTGGTAGCAGCTCCTTGGTCGATAGCTTCCCTTGGATTTTCTCCTAAACTAGGAATAAAATCGCGTGGCAAGCCTCATACTCTTTTGGACTGTCTTAGTTCAGCTAGTTTGTATAGTTCCTATCTAACCTAGGGTCTGAAAAACTAGAAAACACGCCAAAAAATTTCCCTGCACAAGCTATAGGTCAAACAAGCACACTTAAAATGACAAGAGGAGTTCAAATAGTCAGGTCTCTCACCATGATTGTCAAGAAGGTGCCACTCATGATATAACTCTAGTGTACATGCGTAGTAATCTCCCTAAATGCTATTTTTAGTGTATGGATCCAAGCAAAATGGTCAAAGGGATTTTCTCTAATGGATAAGGTATCCTAGTGGGGTCTCCCGATATACTCAAGGTACGTGGGAGCTTGAATCAGTAGTAGTGATGTCTAATGCATAACCATACACAAGGGGCCTTTCAATATACAATCGATTACGTGAAGTACCTTTCTATATACCTCAAGGGTACATGAAAGGACGTTCGATATACCGATGGTACGTGGAAGAACGACGTGAGTCTCGAGATGTAATTCAAACAAATAACGATAGCTCCTATGCTTAGCGATGCCCGAACACGTCTCTAGCCCATCACTCAAATTTCTATGTAAATTTTAACCTAGAGCTACCATTAATTTTAAAGTGGACAGTTAGGTGAATGCATTTTGTTTTGACAGAAAAAGTAAAACCATGCAATATGCGTATGCAAATATTTCACTTTACGATTCAGTATGCCTACCTATGGGAGGGAAAGAGAGTATTTTATTTTGTTTCAAAACCAAAAATATTTCCAAACAACAATATTGAACACAAAATCAAAGACAAGCAACACTTTCCAAACTGATTTCTCTTTTCTAAAAGCAATAAGAAGGGGAAGAATCTTTTTTCCTAAAAGAAAAACAAGAAGCACTCTACATGCATATGCACTCTATTTTTCAATTTTTCTTAAAACATAGGAAAATCTAACTTAAAAATACGATATTTTTATTTTGATGATATAGTACTAAATGCATAAGAGACAAAAGAACATAAAGAGCCTGAAAGCTTGTAAGGCCAATCAGAGATCCAATGTCTAATGCTCAATGATGATACCCTAATGTCAGTATAAAAAATTATTTTTTAAAGGAGGAAAAAGAAGTTCTCTATGAAAACAAAAAATGAAACTATGATGCTAATCAAATGTTTTTCTTTCAGTTTATATAATATAAATGAAAAGAGATCTTACTAGCACCCTAAGATTTTCAAAAAACAAGAAGTCCTTTCACAATCACAACCAACAAGCACAGAAGCGAATGAACAATCAATAAGCCTAACCTAGCTTTTGAATTTTCCAATCAAACCAATATTTCACCATAAAATTTCAAACCACAAGCATCATATTCTAATACACAAGCCTGACAGTGCAGGGCTGAAAGTAAATCAACTCAAATTTTTTGCAAAAAATGAGAAAAGGAGGTCTTGGAATGATGCCTACCTAGCACCGGGCTGCAAGGGTCTTGACAGAGCGGTTCTGGACCAGCACCGCTTCTCACTAATAGGACTCAGGTGGTGGCACCGCGTGCTGTTAACTAGGTTTAGGCGGTGGCACCACTTCTCACCAACTGCATAAGCACGATTCCCTGTATAAATCCAAAACACAAAGGAGAACGACTGATCAAGTCAGAAAAAAGATCAGATCAAGGTGACAACTGATATATTGAGAATAAAAGAGAGCATAAACGGTCGAAATAATTCAGATCTAGACAGATCTGGAAGTTTCAAACCAAAATCCACTCAGTCAGATAGCAGATATGACTGAAGAGAGTTGGAGAAGGAGCCTGGATTCAGAAAAGAGCTGAAGAGATGAGGAAGATCAGATCAACTGATACATATATCTATTCCCCAGCGGAGTCACCAGATTTGTTAGCAGGAATATTTCACCTTCTACGGATAGAAGCTGTTCCTCTGGTCTGAATGGTTCAGATCCAGAACAAATGAGTGAATGACAAAGGATGAAGACCCTCCCTAGATGTTGTAGACACCTGGAATGTTGCTTCGATAGTGAACCTATGTACCTGCAATCAGATCAAACATACAAATACATCAAATCTACCATAACATCATCTACTTATCCATGTTAGTGACTAAGGAATCTAACAACATTTATATGCGAAATCAAAACAACAGTAATGTGGGACAGAAATTAGCTTTGCTTTAAGATGAATGGAGAAGTTTACAACCAATTAAGCCTTAGTGTGAACATGCATCTCCATGAAACCAGCACTTGCATCCCCATAAGCTCCAACTTTGCTCTCTATGCTCTCAAATGGCTTGGGCCAAGTGGTCAATCCAATAGCATAACAACACCTCTATAGTTCTCCTCCTCAACCATGGACATGAGCTTGTATTTATAAGGCTCAATGGATAGGGATGGTTGAGATATTTGTGGGTGAGGAGGCCTCTAAGATCCTATGAAGGAGGGATCTCGAGCTCAACTAACCCACTATGATAGGGATAAGGGAGAACACAAGGCTCAAGATCTAGAAGCCTCGAGAAACTTCTCTTTTTCCCATTTTACCTAGGGTACCGCTTTTCTCCTCTTATGATAGAGTGGTTTAGGTTAAAAATGCTTATGGACCAAAGGCCATATGCGGTGGCACCACTTATGGAAAAAAAGATACAGGCGATGTGAGCAAGGTACCACTCATGGTTAACGGGAAAAGTGTGGTGCTAAGTATTTTTATGTCAGATTGACAAACAACATGGGTTTCCACTCTAGATGCTGGGATTAAGGGAAAATATGTAAGTCAAGGGTCTTATCACATGGTGGTGATAGGATTTGGGTATAACATTTCCTTGGCCCTTTTTGGGTGGGGCGGTGCAGGTGCGGGTGTGGTGGTTGGTTTTTGCGGTCCAAGTGGAGGATGAGATTCGACTACAATGGGTTTCACGGGGGTTAAGAATACCTGGGGAATTGGTGGTTGAGCTGGTGGATCAAGATACCACATGGGAATTCCCAATGTAAAATTGGGTAAGTTTAAGGTGGTCATTATAGGATTTCTCATGACACCAGGTGGGGGAAAGGGGAAGGGAATTGTGTGGACTGGGGAGGAGCCCAGATAACTCCCTGATGGTTGTATGTGGGGATGAGGTTGTGGTTGTGGCTGCATGTAATTTTGTGGCTATGGATGATGCTGTGGATGTGGATGATGTTGTGGTTGCGGTTGGGGCTGCAATTGTGGTTGTTATTTGGGTGCAGCAGTGCTAGATGAGAGCATGCACAAATTCGCAGTCTCGTTTGGTGTTGGCGGCGATGACACTAAGGGGAAAGAATCCATCATGGTGGTATCGACAAACAAACTAGGGCCCACATTCAACAATGGGGAGGCTGGTATGTTGTCACACCATGGTGTTGACCACAGGGATAACATTGGCCGGTGTGGTCTGCCCTTGTTGATCTATGGTGTTGATCATAGGGATAATGTTAGTGGGTGCCATTAGCCCTTACGGATCGTGATAATTCAGTTGGTCAACCATCATGATTTTCCTTTCGCGGGGGAACATCATGAGAAAGAAGACAGTTGATGTTATGGCTCTCATGGTTTACATATAACTTCTTTCGAGGAGAAGGTTATAGTCCAATTGAGCATTGACAACCTCTATGTCATTCAGTACTGTCTTCCTGGCTAATGTGATGGGGACGTGGGGGAGGATTCCTTAGTCTTTAGTGGGATGGCCATCATAATCCCATAGAGTGGAGGATGGTTGCAGAATTGGGGATCCAAGTTTCTGCCAAACTAGGGTAGAAATAACACACATGGATGCCCGCTCATCCACTATGCACCCGTGCACGACCAAATTCTGGATAGACAGCAGCATTTGAAAGGAAATGGTTGATGGAATTTGTGGTTCTCCATTCCCCATGTCAAATGTGATCAACTTAGAGTTAGATGGGTCCATGGCCCCACGGGTGGCTAGTAAGGCTTTCCACTATGTTGGGCAAGTTTTGAGTACCTCAAGAGCGAACATGGTAGTAGGTGTTTAGGACAAATCATCCATGATGCTGTAGCTGATAGCAGCTCTGGCCATGGCGTTGTTGTCAACCCAAAATATGGGGGGGCGCAGTAAAGGGGGTAACTAAATAGGTGCATTGACAATTTTAGACGTAGATGTCACTGATGTGTCAGCGGGTTCAGTGTTGGTTCTATACTGATTTCATCTGGTTTGTAGATTGACCTCTTCAATTGTCATAGCTAGCAGGTGGTGGACACCTATTTCTACCATGGGAGGTTCCCCCCGAGCGTTGGGATTAGGTTGGGGAGGGGCTACGGTTGCCACCAATCCTTGGACTGGTAATGGGTTTTGGAGCACCATAGGAGGAGGTCCTTATGGTCCTGGGTTGGGTTGGGCTTGGTCTATTGTATTGGTGGCATGTTGAACCTCGTTCCTAATGGAATGCTTAGCACGAACCATGAAGGGACACTCATATGTGTAGTTCCCATAGACCTCACATAGTGTGCATGGTTTGTTTGTATGCAACGAATCGTTTCATCTTAGTGCATTTGGTCGTTGAGGATTTTGGGCTGGCTGGTTCGCCATGGCATTGTTGGGGGGATTTGGTTGTTGACCACCTCCCTATGGTTGATTATTTCCTTGGTTATGGGGTCAGTTATTCCTAGATTTCCCTTGTTGGTTATTAGGGGCTAGTTGGTTGGGACGGTTTTCCTATGAAAACACATGTCCCAATGGAGCAGGTGGAGTAGGGACGGGGGCTTGAAAAGCTTGCACTGGTGGTGCATAGTAGACTTGGGTGGGTTTCGGTGCCACAAATGTGTGCATTTGTCCCGCGTATTACTATGTCATCCAAGGTAATTCTTGGACCTGCTGCAGTGGCGTAGGTTGTGCATAAGAATTTTTGTCTCTGGATTGGGACATCATTCTTGAATAGTCTAGAGTTTGGTTTTGGTAAGAAACACTAGGGGTGTTTCTTGGTTGTGGTGGTATTGCAGGTGGCGTCAGATGATGCTATGGGTGGTGAGATATAGAACCTATGATGCCATTTGCAGCATGGGATGCCCCTGGTGCATCCCGTTAGGAGGTGCCTACATGAGCAACGTCTGGAATGATAGTGTAAAGGTATCTAGACTGTGCATAGATCATATCAAACTGCTGGGCTTTCAAGATGTCCTCCTCTTTAAATTGGGGACGTTCGGATGCAACGTCTTTTGCTATAGGTGGGAGAAAGTTTTTAAGGAAACAATCTAGGAAGATCATGTCATCAAGTTGGATCTTACACAAACTACGGCATCGCCACCACTCATGGATGTGGTAGGTTATGTGGCTCGCAGTATTATGGTGGCAAGATAATAAGATCTCCACCCTTTTGTCATATCTGACAGGGAGTTGAAAATATTGCAGGAACATTAAAGCTAGGGAGTTGAAATATGGGTACTTGGCTTGTGGTAGCTCAATGTACCACTTGGCTGCAGCACCTATGAGGGTGCGTTGGAATAGTATTATCCTGATCGAATCATCTACAATGCTATTTGATGAGCACCATAGATGAAATGACATGATGTGGTTTTGGGGGCACTCCCCTTCCTTCCATTCAAACTTGGGTATCTCTGAGGAAATTTTGGTTGGCATGGGAGGCCAATAAGTTTGATGGGGGATAGGGTCATTTATTAACTGAGCCAAGTTAGGTAAGTTGAGATGTGCCATGAAAGGAAGGTTTGACCCAAGGTTGATGTGAGACGGGGTAGCCATGGTGGTGGGGTTTGCAGGGACATGATGAACCTGCATAACTGGGGATACTTATGGCACCATTGTGGATGGGCTAGTGCCCCCAAGTGTGGTGGGAGGGAGAGTGTAGGTGGAAGGGCCACTACCCCCATGTATGACAGGAGGGGCAGTGTAGGTGGAATGGCCACTGCCCCAATGTATCCCAAGTGGGACAATGTGGGTTGAAGGCATACTGCTCCCATGTGTTGTAGGTGGGACAACTTAACTAGTCTATATGGGTGGTGGTAGCTGGCTTATGACAGTTTGCATGACCGTGTTGGGGCCACCTGTAGGAGTGTTCGTGGTTTTTTGTGGTGTGGACATGGGTCCACTAGCAATTACTACATCGAAAAATGGATCTAGGTTTGCACCAGCCATGGGGCTTGATGGTGCAGTGTGTAGATTTGGTTCAAACTGATATGGGTCTAAATCTGAATCAAAGGCTGTGTGGCCTTATGATGGTGTAGAAGGTCATTGAGAATGGTCTAGATGATGTCGGTTTAATGACTCGTACTGTGGTGGTTCACCTCTTAGGCATGAGCAAGAGTGTGAGGGATCAATCGTGTTAGATTTGTATGTCAAAATGGTGGTAATGATTTTTGGACCCCGATTTTAATGGATTCCTATTAGCTTCAGGTGGTCACTCGGCCACTAAGACTTCCAGAAGACAGCAATTGGATTTTTCCTCATGGGAGTGCTATTCAATTGGTGGGGGTCATTTCCCGTTTTGCTTGGCAATTCCTCTTATTGGCCAACTACTTTGGGGTTCCCGTGGTACTCCTCACAATGAGTTTCTGGACTGAGACCAAGTACTTCCCCACGGTTAAGTAAATTAGGGACTTATGTCCTCAAAGACTGCAGATGTTTAACTTAGTGTAAATTGTAAATTCTAATGGCTTACTCGGCATCATGAACTGAGTTGGGTTGATTTATATGGTATGGTTTGTGTGTATGTATTTTTTCTTTCTATTATACCTGGTGGATGCTTAAATCATTTATGAATATTCTACAGAGTTCATAACATTGTCAATGAAAGCAGTAAATAGTAATCAGAAATTTTACACATGTACCATTTGTGAACCTGAACTATGATAGCTTGGCTAGGTGACTACCTTGCACCTATATTTCTCTTCATCCAAGAAAGGGTGTTGGGATCTCAACACAATGGGACTAATCCCATCTGTAGATGCACAGGTCACCTTCTGAATGCAAGGTCAGTCAATAGGGAGGATGCTGAGCGCCATGACAATCCCTCCTTCTCTAACCTCTCTACCTTCCAAGTCACACATTTTTAGTGGCTTCGAAAAATAATAGGCGAAGTGCCTATTACTATACGAGCTTCACTCTTTGTCTTATCCCAAAATACCCCGAAGGGTGATGACTGGGTAGAGGAGGAAGGGCTAGGAAAGAGGTTGATTTTAATTACATTAATTTTTTAATCAAGATTTGTCCATGTTCATTAATCCATTAACCATTGATTTACACATTGATTTACACATGATGCAAATAAAATGAACAGAAACATAAACAAATTTGATGGACAGAGGCAGCTGAGCCACACTGACAGTCCTTAACTTTTAAAAAATCAAACTCTGAGAGACAGATCACACTTTTTGGGTCAAATGTAGCGAGGGGGTCGCCAAATTTTCCTAGAAATAGGCGAGGGGGTCGCTCAGAATCTCCAGATAGAAGCGAGCTAAATTCTGGGAGGGGTCGCACCTTTTGGGGAAAAATGGGCGAGCTGGTCTCACCTGTCAGGATAGAATGAGTGACCTACTCCCCTCTTTGGGCCCGATAAGAGTGACATGCTCCGGAAAGTAAAAAATTTTTGGTCCTGAGTTAGATCCGACTGACAGTAACCTGTATTGTGGCCAAATGGGCTCAGATTGGTGTTGAGGAGGCTCGGTAGTAACTAGAAATGAAAATAAATAGAGATCTAAACTAGATTTAACAAAAAATTAAACTAGGTTAACAAAAAGAAATAAAAACTAAAACTTTGAAAAATAAACCCAGGGATCCTATGGGATCGACCTAACGAAGTTGCCAGTTCTGTAGTAGGGATTTCTCCCTTACTACAAGGCAAGAATGGATACCTTCCATCTATAGGATGGAAGGGTAGGGTCCCTAATTGTAATGCAATAAAAATGAAACAAAAATGAAGCAAAGAGAAAAGAAAAGAAAGAAATGGAAACCCTCCACACAAGATTAGACTCCAGAAACCTACATACAACTTGTTAGAACATAAAATGAACTTGTAAGAAAAATAATTTAGAAAAACTAGAATAAAAATGACAATAAACAAAGCTTATACCTCTTGGTGGAAATGGGCCACCATGCCCTAGCCTGGAGAAGCACCTCTCTCTTGAGAATGGGGGAGCTATAGTGCAATGGGAGGATGAATCAAAGGGAGTGTGGGTGGCTTGAGAGGCAAATGGTCTCAAGGCATCCACTCGGGCGGCATAACAATATGCAAGGGAGGAATGTTTTGAGAGTGACCCCCACCCCTCTATTTATAGCGTTTTTAGGGTTCTAAGCCCCTGGTCAGGGATTTAGCCCATTTTTTGGGATTTTAGCCCCTTTCGCTCAATATTTAGCTCCTTTTAGGGTTTTAGGCTCCTTTTAGGCATTTTAGCCCCTTTTTGGAGGCTTTATTGTTAGCTGAAATATTTCACCTCCTGCGGACAGCAAGGTGTTCCACTGGTCTGAATGGTTCAGATCCAGAAAAAATAGATCATAGAGGCTGATAACTCTCCCTAGATGCTGTAGATATCTGGAATACAAGACTTTGATAGTCCACCTGTGTACCTGCAATCAAGCTCAACAAGAAATGAATCAAAGCAACCAAAATATGATCTACTAATCTATGCTAGTGACTAAGGAATTTAGCAATATATATCTGAAATCAAACATCAACAATATATAAGGGATAGAAAATCAACTTGCATTAGAAAAATGAAGAAGTTTACAACCAAGCCTTAGTGTTGACATGCATCTCCATGAAACCATCTCTTCATCCCCAAAAGTTGCGACTCTAGCTCTCTATGCTCTCTCCAAATGTTCTTGGGCCAAGAATCAATCCAATAGCATAACAATACCTTCAACGTTCTCCCCTCAACCATGGCTATGAGCTCATATTTATAGGGATTTAATGGATAGAGATGGTTGAGAAATTAGTGGGTGAGGTGGCCTCTAAGATCCTAGGATGAGGGATCTCGAGCTCAACCAACCCACAACAGTAGGGATAAGGGATATGTCGAGGCTTATCATCTAGAAGCCTCGATAGGCTTTTGTTTTTCCCTTTTTACCCCAGGTACTGCACTTCTCCTTCTATGATAGAGCGGTTCTGGTAATAACTACTTATGGACCAAGGACAATGTGCGGTGGCACCGCTTGTGGGAAACTAATGAAAGGTGATGCGATCATGGGTACCGCTCCTGGATAAAGGGGCATGCACGGTGCTGGAAATTGTATGAAAAACTGATAAAAAACCATTTAGTTTCCACTCCAAAAGCTAGGATTCAGGGCAAGTAGGTATGTCAAATGCCTTATCACATGATGGTGATAGGATTTTGGTATAACAAGATGCCCCCCAAAGCATGAGTCTTGGAGTGATACAATAAACGAGAGCTTTGAGAACAAGTCGTTGCCAGGAGATAAAAATGATGGCTCGATCGAAGCATGTAGTCAAGTAGGCATCTGTAGTACATTAGTATGTTGACTCATAGACACAAGTAACCAAAATCATAGTTGTAGACCAATACAAGGAAGATCCATGAGTGGAATAAACAAGCATGGCTACTAGACTACAGTGTAGATCCATGTGATACAGGACTCAAACTTGGAAATAGCTACTAGACATACAACATAGATCTATGTCATACATACATAAATTTGAGCATAGCCATGACCATACAAATGTGGATCCATGCTAGATATACAAAACTCCATCGCAACCTAGGGAAAAAGCAATGAGCGCTTTTAAACAAATGCCCAGGGTCTTCGTATTGTCCTCCACAAAGTACGATTCTATCCATGTGATTACAATGATATGAAGTCAAACATGGTAGAAACCAGTTGATTACTGGCCAATGATGTGAACCGTTAACAAGTGTGAGGGATATCACCATTAATGTCAATGATTCCCAAGGTAGACTAGTACAATATACTGAGTGCGAATAGATGTCCTAATGTCGAACACCAAGTCAATTCTATCAATCAAAGGTCAATGATGTGAACCTATGTCAAGAGTGAGAGAATCTGTCATTAAGGAATATAGATCTCAAGGTACTAAATATTGTTTCTAAGACTATTTCATGGATGATGAGCTGATGTTGACGGGAATAGTCTCGTCGAAGGAGGGCCATGATGAGTTCCACATCGATGACACGAAACTTGGAACATAGTTCTGGAATAATGTGGATGTAGTAACCATATGACTGACTCAAAGATACTGACACAAAGTCTTTGTAGACTACAGAGGTAAAAATTCTTCAGATCCCCTTTGAACATCGGGAAGCATGACAAAATGACTTGGCAACATGACTAGACAGGACAGATACACAATGCGATAGTGGATAATGCATTCTTTTGAAAGACTCAAAGGATTGACATGACTCATGAAAGTGGATCATCATGGAGATAAGATAAATACCCAATTGATTGACATGATTGTATAGAGAAGTGCCATGTTCAAAGGTAATGACAAACAACTGCCATTATTTGCAAAATGATTTCCTTCCCATTTTCCCCATCATGATCGATGAGTTCCTCTTTTCGGTTTTACAAGTTCAAAGAAGGTAACAAACACTCGATATATCTTGTCAGAAGACAACTCCATTATCATATGTTTTATGAACCTAAGAGAGGAGGGGTTCATTCTCAAAACGGGTCTCTCAATGTTTAATTTAACAATTCCACTGAAAGAAAACTCAGTATCGTTCACGTTTAGAGAGTCTGAACAAATACAGAAGAAAACTCCATGTTGGTTCTTTTTCGTATGATTCAGTCTCTAAGGCCCAAAAAAGTATAAAATCATACGTTAGAGAACTCTTCCAGTCATGATTGGCTGGAGTGTTCCTTTCTCGTAAGTAGTCCTATCCGAACCGAGAAAGAGAAAACTTATCGTCGGACATACAACTCTTCAAATACTTTAACGAGCGTGAAGAAGACAAGATCGTTCGACAATCTTTTCATATTTAGGGAGCCTGAAAAGGGTTTAAAGAGAAATCCATGAGGTTTCTTTACACAATGTCACTTTTTACGAGCCTAAAAAGATTCAGAAACGGGCTCGAGTATCTTTTCATGTTTAAGGAGTCTGAAAAAATATGTGAAAAGAAGACTCCA
This sequence comes from Pseudotsuga menziesii, assembly GCA_001517045.1. NCBI lineage: Eukaryota > Viridiplantae > Streptophyta > Pinopsida > Pinales > Pinaceae > Pseudotsuga > Pseudotsuga menziesii. Next base: position 442,758 of record LPNX010353600.1, on the reverse strand, counting down.
TGACTTTTCTTTAAATAATGTCGTATTTTACGAGCCTAGAAAGAAACTTGAACTGGACTCGAAACTTTGATACTATATTTTTACGAGTGTGACAAAGTATCGTAATAAATGCTCGACGACCTTTTTTGTTTTGTGAAAGTACGAAAAATCCATAAACAAACTTTCCAAAGCTTTTCACTAAAGTCAACCTGCAGACCACTCATAAACAAGTGTTAAATGCATTCAAAATCAACATTAAGGGATTACGACAAAATAGATTTTGACCAAAACATGATGTAATATCAAAACTATAGTAAATCATACCCAAAATATGTCTATGTAAGGCAAGTAAATAGTAAAAAATCAAGCATTTCACTATTTACCTCTAGCAGAGAGCACTTGGAGCATTTTCTAGCCAGATCTTCCACAGCTGATACCGAGAGTCTCCACCGTCCGTTTTCAATCTCGTTAGTTGCAGGTAATAGCTAAGACCCTTATCTTTCATTTCATAGCTTCTATTTTGGGATTTGGTGGGGTTTTAGGCCTATTTGGAAAGCCCTAAAATCCAATTTATGGCACCATGGCTACCCCTTGTGGGATAGGCGGTACCACCCAAGAACCACACCAAAAATACGGTGGACAGGTGGTGCCACCACCTGTCTCCAACGGGACACAGGTGATCCCAGCCGTGGAGAAGTTAAACAAATGATATGGGAAAAATTCACTGATTATTTTGATTTGTAATGACTCAAGCATGATACTAATGCATACCATTGTTGTTTTCGACAGGTCTAGGCTTCCAAAATAAGGTGATATGGAAGGAAAAAACACATGATGACGAGGATGATGCTGCTGAAAGGAATCTGGTTTGCATTGCCACACTCCAGAACTGTGGGCTCTTAAATTTTTTCTGGACACTAAGCATGGTGTCCCATGACAGATTACTGGAACACATACTGAGAATGTGGAATCTAGAACAATAGTATTTCGAGGTGGGGGCACACATACTTACAGTGGAGGTAGAGGATATCTACTTCCTGACTATCCTATCGTGACGGGGTGCCCCCATCTCACTGACAGGTTCCCGTGGCGGGGACATTACCACCAGAGAGCTCATAGATCGGCACTGTGTACCAGGTACATGTACATCGGGGAAGAAAATACCCATCAGGGTAGTGACAGACAGGGCTCTATAGATTGTCTTGTTCACCATGCAGAGGGTGGCAGGGAGCCAGGGTGTGCATCACGCTTCCAGGGCACATATGTTGTATGCGCTAGATGCTATGGCACCTACGGTGTTCAACTGGGTAGAAGCATTTCTTCCAATCTTCAAGGATCAGCTAACTAGATTTCGGTAGGGAGAGATGAAGCAGTTCGGCTTTGGTTCCATCTTAGCTTGCTTATTCTTTGAGCAGGTCCCCCAGATGAGGCCCCAAGTGACTTTTCAGAGTCTGAGAGCACGAGACTCCCATATGTTGAGGTGGGTTCAATTCATGGCTCGCATAGGAGCAGTTAGGGGTAGAGTGAATTTCGGTGATCCGTTCTTCAGATGGTTGCAGGATCAGATGCTCATGGTCGAGGACTATGCCTATGTAGGCACATATTTTACAGGTGATCTTGACCTACCACTCCCACCTGGAGGGAAGTAGGGTGACATTAGTAAGAAGCAAGAAACCCTAACAATGGAAAATGTTTTTATGTTTTATATTTTTTATGATAAGTGACGAGACATGTTTGTCTTCATGCAGATGTTGGAAAAATGAAGATTGGAGGAGCATCTGCATTAGATAGGAGAGCCGAAGCTTTCTTCGTGCCACAGGGTGATGATATCACTGGGGAGCTGTAGTAGAACCTAGAGAGGTTGAATCTGGAATCCCAGATGCTGATATAGATGACCTCTCGACTAGATGTTAGAGATCTACGGTGAGAGTACCAGGCCGATTCAGCAGGCTACTACGTAGGGTGGCTCGAGCAATGATGTGCTATCATGAGCACCATTAGTGGATGAGACAGGTATACTGAAAGCTGATAGCTTCAGGATTTTTGTATGATGATTTTTCTTGAAATCCTATGTGCTTCAGATGAGGTCTCGGGACCTATTTTTGTAAAAAAATTTCATATATATATATATATATATATATATATATATACAGACTTTTACACGGTGTTTTATATGTCTCAAATGGATAAATGTATTTTCTATGAGTTCTATGTGTCTTTAATTGTTTATTTACAATATACCATGTTTGATTTAATGTCATGAATGGGAAATATGCCAATATAGGATGTAACTAGCCAATGAATCAGCAACTACATTATGCTCCCTAGGGATATGCCTATAGGTAATGGTTCCAAATGATGTTTCTAAAAAATGTACCCTCTGGAAGAGGCAGAGGAGCATCGGGTTCCTAATGGTGTAGACATGGTTTAAATGAAAAAACACAAGCTGAGAGTCCATCAAAACTACTAAATCACGAACATCCTAGGAGGCAGCTTTAGTCAGAACATAGATGATTGCTTCATACTCAGTGATGTTATTAGTAGCAGGACCTAAACAAACTTCTCATGAACTGACAAAATCTTCAGGTAAGGAATAGAGAACCCAAGCAGTCGAGGCTAGATTGAAGGTGTGGTAGAAAACACCATCAGCAAAGCCATAGAAATCCATCTGCATGACCAAAACATGGTATAAATAGATGTGGACACTAAAACTCAAAACCATCTTGAAAATACTGAAAACACACTGAAAGTCAATCAATATACATATATACAAGGTACCATCCAAGAAAAACTAGGCATAGTACCTTTTTAGGTACAACCCATTGTGAGGTTTCCCTAAAGGGATTCCATCATAATCAACTAACTCATAGGCTCCTTTCTCTAACACCTTGGAAATCACGAAAGGTCCATACCACATGGACTCGAACTTACCCTTCCCTATCTTGTCATATCTCTGGTCATAAGTCAAAACTAGGTCACCCTCATTGAAAACACGAGGCTGGATGAATTTATCGTACTGCACCTTGACACATTTTTTATGTGCCTCATTAGCCAAGGAAGCATCTCTACGAGTCTCATCAAGTTTATTTAAGTACAAAAATATTGCTTCCTCTGCAGAAGTGTCTGAGAGAAGTTCGACAGCAAGTTGTAAAGATGGAATCTGAAATTGGATCGGTAAGACAGCTTCAAGTCCATAGACAAGCTGGAATGGTGTGAAACCAGTAGCTATTTTCATGGATGTCCGATAAGCCCAAAGAGAAGAAAAAATAACAAGATGCCAATTGGATTTATGATCTCCAACCATCTAACGAAGCATAGTTTTCAAAACCTTGTTAATGGCCTCTACCTGACCATTAGCTTGCGGATAATATGGCATAGAGTTTTCATGGCAAAAAACCTAGCTTGGCACTTAATTCCTCCATCATTTGATTATGGAAATGAGATCCTTGATCAATGACAATGGACTGCGGAACTCCAAATCTAGCTATGATATGATTGAACAAGAAGAGAGCAACATTCTTACCATCTTCTGCATATGTAGTCATGGCCTTAGCCCATTTTGTGAAATAATCCATGGCTATGATGATGTAACCATGCCCCTCGGCTGAGGTAGGCTTACAGTACATGAATTCAATCCCCCATTTGGAAAAAGGGCCAACGACAATGACGGGGTGAAGCAGAGCAGGATGGGTGCACTTTTTGGGGTAAAAATGTTGGCAAGGTGGGCATTTCTTAATAGCCTCATGACAGTCTTTGAAGACAGAAGGCCAGAAATAGCCAGCGCGAAGGATTTTTTGGGCTGTAGCCATCCCAGATAAATGACCGCCACTTGCTCCAGAGTGGAAATCATTCAGCACTTGTTCAGCCTCCTCATGAGTGAGGCATCAGCGGAGAACGGAGTCAATCCCACATCTATATAAGGTTTCATTTAAGATAAGATAGTACTTCGCGTGGTGATGGATGCAGTGATGGTTATCACGAGATAGATGTGACTAAAAATGCTGGGTCTGGAGATAAATCAGAAAATCTCCATACCAAGGATCAATAGTGCTAATTAGGAACAAGAATTCATATGGAAATGAATCGTTGGGCTCAAATTCCATGGTAGAATAGGGAAGGTAACACATAAGCTCAGCAAAAAACAAGGATTTGTTTGATGTAGCCTTGGCAAACTCGAGATCGAACTCCTGAAGGATGACGATCCAATGGGAGTACTTGCGCCCGAGTACCTGATGAGTCAGAATGTAGTACATTGGGTTCTGGTCTGCCAATATGGTGGTAGTGCAAAGCAGAATATAGTGACGAAATGTTTGCACAGCAATGACCGTGGCCAAAGATAGCTTCTCCACATGTGAATAACAGGTTTCAGAATCAATAATATTCTTACTCGTGTAATAAATCACATTCTCTTGACCGTGGATATTGTCCTGCACTAAAACCATGGCGATGGTAGTAGCGAAGGTAGCAATATACAAGAGAAAGTCCTTTGAATAATCCAGGGGGTGTATCACAGGTGAATGATTCAAAGCATGCTTAATACTATCAAAGACACATTGGGCTTGGTAATCCCAGAAGAATGGAGTGTTCTTTTTGAGGAGACGCATATAACCGTGTGTTTTATCAGCGAAATTTCACACAAAACGACGAAGAAAGTTTTCCTTCCGCTGTAAACTTTGGAGTTCAAAGATGTTGGTTGGGGTTGGTAGATTAATGATAGCATAAATCTTTAAAGGATCGATCTGGATGCCATCTTTGGATACCACAAAAACAAACAGATGTCTTGTCTCAATGCAAAAAACACATTTATGCGGATTGAGCTGTATATTATAATGATGGCATCTCAGTAATATGTCTCTAAGATGACCAAGATGGTTCTCCCATCACTGTGAATGAGTAGGGAGGTCATCAAGGTACGTTTCAACAATATGTTTAATGTCGTGAAACGCAGAAGACATCGCACATTGGAACGTGGCTCCATCATTTTTCAAGTCGAAAGGTAACTTCTTATATGCAAAGGTTCCCCATGGGAAAATGGATGCCGTCTTATTCTGATCGGAGGGCAATATCTCTATCTGATTGTAGCCGGAGAAGCCATCCATGAATGAAAAGATGACACTTCCATCACAGTTGTCGATAATCTGATCGATATGCAGGGTAGGAAAGTTGTCCTTGGGACAAGCTTTATTTAAATCCCTAAAGTCGATGTAGACTCTAATGGTGCCCTGCTTTTTATTGACAGGGACAACGTTCGATACCCATTCCGTCAGAGGTACAGGATAAATAAAGCCAGCTTTCGGAAGTTTCACAATCTCAGCTTTAATAGTTGTGGCCTTCCTAGGATGGACTTGCCTAAGTTTCTTCCTAACAGGTTTAGCCGTGGGATAAGTTTTAATGTCATGGACCACAATGGAAGGGTCAATGCCAGTATCTCTTCATAGGACCAGGCAAAAATTATCACGAAATTCCTTAAAAAGTGCCTTATATGCTTCAGATTCATCTGTGGAGCAGTTTTTCCCAACATGAATGTGATCAATAACATTAGTCTAGGCTGATATGTCAATTGGGTTCATCTGAGTAATGTTTCAAAGGTTTCCTTTAGAATCCGTGTCTTGCAACAATATAGGACTTTGCAAAACGTTAACAATATTAGTAGGAAACAAGGATGCAAGATCATGGCTGCCCGAACTGGTATTGGGGAGGAACATGAATCGATGATGGTGATCCTCCCAAATGGGCTCATCCGTATTCATGATCTCTATAATGGACTCGTCAAAAGGAAAAGTCTTGGAGAGATAGTCTAGAATTGGAAGAGAAGGTTCTAACTAGTGTTAGGATATTTAGACACTTAGGAGTTAGTTAAGATCAACTTGTGTAATATATCCGTTAGGTTAAAGTGTGTTTCTTTAGAATGCATTTGTAAATATTCTAATCCAACAGTCACAATATGTTCTGGACATAGAGTGATCCGACGGTTCAAATTTTCTTAGATCATACCTACCATTGATCAGTGGCTTAACACCCAATTGGTATATGATCTCTATTTAAAGAGCATAGAGGGTTCTTGTCTAGTTGATCGATTATGAGAAGCTCATATGTAACTTTCTTTCTTTTGCATAATAAATTGCTCCAAGTAGCTATTTGGCTGGAGCCATGGACTATTTCCCCCTCAAGGGTTTTAACCACGTGCCAAACATTGGTGTGTTGATCTGTGATATATTTATGTAAATTGGTTGCTCTTGGTGTTCGGTCCTTTGGGAGTACCCTGTGTACCCTAACATGGTATCAGATCTTTTATGAAGAGTCGCTTTCGATTTTGATCAAGATCTGGAATCGGTGTTGCCAAAAATTTGAAAGGGTTTCTGTTTCAAGATTTTCTATGCATTTGTGGCTTATGTGAGCCGTTCCATTGCGTCCATAGTGTCGTTTCCATTTGGAAACACTTTTCATTTCACCGAAAATTGTTTCCATTTGTTCCAGAAACACCCATTTAAGCAAATCTGAAGGTATAAAGTTACAGTGTTGGATTTGTTTTATTTTTTTAATCTCTCATATTTAATCAGTCTTATTATTAGATCCTTTTTGTTTTAGTCTCAAACTATTGACTTCCCTAGCTACGTATTCTCTTTGCCGTACACCTTGCGTAATCGCGTCGAATCAGAAACAATGAGGGAAAGTTTTTTTTCTTGTTTCTCGGCTACGTATGCTCTTTGTCGTGCACCTTGTGCGATCATAGAAAATCAGAAACAACGAGAAAACTTGAAAACGTAGACTTTTTGGGTAAGCTAACCAAGATCTAACCCCATTGTGTGGAAAAAGTTTTTATTTTTTTGTTTTTCTTTGTTTTTGTGATTTGTAGGAGAAAAAGGAAAGCACTGAGAATGAGAGAGAAGAGTAAAAAAAAAAAAACCCTTCCTCTTTCCATACTTTTACGTACCTTTTAAACTTAGCTCACTTGGTCCAAAGTTGCTTTGCTACTTGATAAGTCTTATCAAGATACTTTTTAGTGCATGCAATTTCTATTTTCAAGTTACTTTATTGTAAAAGTGCATCTCACATAAATAAAATAAAATAAAAAGTGAGTCACTTAAGTCTTTAATTTATTGTTGTACTATTTAAAAGTCACGTTATTGTAAAAGTGAACATCACTTATTCTACAAAAGTGATTCACTTCAAAGAAACTTTATTGTAAAAGTGATTGTCAAAGGTTGATCTTGGGAAAAGGGGGCTTCCTTTTTTTTTGGTTGGTCAAGTTAATATCTGCCACATCACTATTAGGGACATCTTCGACATTTTCTTTGATCAAGCATAACTTCATCATCCAGAATTAGTTTTCAGTGCTGTTTTTTTAAAACCACATATTTTTTCGAGCTCTTTGCATCCAGACCATTATTTTCTATTCTTTTAGCCATTATTTTATATTATGGCTGCCCCTTGTGATATTATACTTACAAGTTCTAACTATTTATCATGGAAATCACGTATGGAAGATGTTCTACGAAGTAAGGGACTTTTTCAGGATAACCTCAAGGAAAGAAACAAAACCCATTGATGATGATAAGAAAATTAAATGGGCAAATAGATGTGATGAAACTCGTGGATTGATTGGGATGTCCATCTCTATTGATTTGCGATTCCACATATCTGAAATTGATGAACCTGATAAAGCTTGAGAAAAGTTGGAATCTGTGTTTGGTAAACACAATGAAATTCGGGGTCATCAACTCGAGAATGAGTTGATTTCCTTGAATCCAAATGATTTTTCATGCATTCAAGACTATTTATCTAAGTATAAAACTCTTAGACTCTTATGTGCAAAATGCAAGATTAAGAAAGAAGACAAACAATGTATTTATCATATTCTTTCCAAACTTGGACCTGCATATTCTGTTTTTGTATCTACATTCTACTCCATGAAAGAATCCTTAACTCTAGCTAGCTATCAAGATCCTAGTCTTGAATCATTTTGTGATTCCTTAATTAGAGAGCAATATAAGCTCATTCATCTTGGAATAATTAACAATGCAGATACATCTGGGAAAGCCTTATTGTCCCAATAGAAAGAAAAGTCCAAGCCTCCCAAGAAACATAATTTTCGCAACAATAAGCCAAACAACTAGGGTCCCAAACCCTCTCAATCAACTCCTTCTTTAAAAAATGACAAAGGATCCAAGCCAAAAGGAAAGAAGACTGAGCGTCATTGCAATTTTTGTCGGAAAGATAATCATGATGAATCTAAGTGTTTTCATAAGATGGAATCCTTGGAAGCAGCAATGAAGAAGCACCGCATCAGCATAGATTCGTGTTCAAAATCTAACTCTCATGGACATGCACTTTGTTCTTCTGGTTACTCTTATACTGCATCTTCTTCTTCTACTTCAATTGAATGGCTCATTGATTCTGGAGGATCTTATCATATGGCTAAGGATAAAGCCATGTTTTCTACTATGCATGAATGTAACACCAAACAAATATTTGTTGGTGATGATAGATCTCTAAGTGTTGTAGGATCAGGAACAGTTCCAGTAGAAAATGGTCATTTCAGTGATGTACTATGTGTTCCAAAACTTTTCTGCAATTTGTTATCATTCTATCAAATTACTCATTTAGGTGATGGTAAAATTGTGACGTTTACACCTCACCAAGTTGTAATCAAGGATTTTAAAAATCCTCAAAATATCATTGCTACTAGAATTGTTGATGATATTACCAGGTTGTACAAATTTAACAACTTTGGGTCATGACCTTTTCCTTCAGTTTTTGTTGCTCATAGTGATAACTTGAGAAAACTTTGGCATGAGCGATTTGGTCACTTAAATTATCGCTCATTGCAACAACTATGTAAAGACAATATGGTGACTGGTCTTCCGATGGTATCTTTCAAGGATGGTGTTTGTTCCAGTTGTGTACTCTAAAAACATCATCAGGACAGTTTTGACAAACGTGCCTCTTGGCACACCTCGGTTCCCTTGGAGCTTGTGCATAGTGACTTGTGTGGCCCTCTTCCATTTGCTTCCTTTTTTGGTTTCAAATATTTCTTAACTTTCATTGATGACTACTCCAGACGCACTTGGGTTTACCTCCTAAAACTTAAGAGCGAAGTATTTAACATTTTCTTGGCCTATAAGGCCCTTATTGCAAAACAATATGGTCATCAAATTATTAAGTTAAGATTCGACAATGGAGGATAATATGTTAACAACAAGTTCAGTACTTTTTGCACTGAACAAGGAATCCAACAACAGCACATTGTTCCATATACACTACAACAAAATGGTGTAGTTGAACGGAACAACCGCACTTTAAAAGAAATGGCTAATTGTATGATCCAATCTAAGGCACTAAGTCTTCAATATTGGGCTGAGGCCATAAATTGTACAAATTAAATAGTTAATATCACACCACTAGAGTTTTACAAAGTATAACACTAGAAGAAGCATGGAGTAAAATTAAACCAGATGTAAGTCACTTTTGTGTGTTTGGTTGTGAAGCATGGGCTCACATTCCAGATGAAAAATGGAAAGCATTGTAGCTTAAAAGTGATAAGTGCACATTTGTTGGATATTCTGAATATGTAAAAGGTTATAGACTTCTTCAGCCACATTCTCATGATATAATCATTAGAAGAGATGTTAAATTTGATGAAAATCTCTTGGCCTACGAGCCTAACTTGACGGGTGTGCAATCTTTGGCCTACAAGCCTGATTCGACGATTGTGCCTTCTTATTCTTATTCTTCCAGCTTCCTTGACAAATTTCCAACTCCATTTTTTGATGATGACAGTGAGGATGTGTTGGCAGTCGACAACAACCCCTTCATTTTTTGTTGAGATGAAAATGAATCAGCCCTCTTCTATGATTTAACTTTTAAATATTATAAAAGAGTGCCTTCAGAATCTTTGATTCTGAAGGTACTCTCAATTATAGAAGAGTTTAGAGTCATATTAGAAATTTATGAAAACATTTTCATAAATTGGATAAATCAGTAGCTGCCAATCTCATAAATTTTATATATGATCAATTTTATCATTAATTCATTTATCTGATTATATATGTTGGTTTAAGAGATCTAAAACTATAGTATGCTAATTGGTTTTTTAAAGAAGACACGTTTTGAATTTGTTTGGAGCTTGGGTATTGACAAGATATTATAAGTTCTTGAAATCCCTAGAACTAAAGGTGATTTATTAATTAAAGAATATTTTTATTAAACCTAAGGTTCAATATTTCACATATAACTTAATCTTTAATTGCTTTGTATTTGTAAAAATTTAATATATAGCACAAAATAGTGAGAGTACAAATAAATGTATATTATTTTGAAATTGTTATGTGTCATATAAATATAACCATAATAGTTTTAAAAGCTTTATATCCAATCGAATTTGGTTTTGGAGACATAAATGGTAAGGATTTTATAAAGTATTTAAAACTATATTTCAATATATGACTACATGTACATATATGGTTTGAGTGTTAAGAAGTGATCGTTAGTTAGTTGCATTTTAGAAATCTTAAGAACATTGAGGATCAGTATTATAACTCTACATCGTCATGTTAATAAACACGACTTCCTTCCATGTGTAATCTAGGGTGATCATCAATTGACAGTTTTAATGAGGACTCGTGATTCATATGGCTAAGAGACAAACATCTGTTACAAGGATCGCTGCATGAAGATTGAATTCGTATTGGTATTTAGTTAACACCTGTCAATTTAATTAACAGCTGTGGGTGTAGTAATAAAATCGAATTAGTAGAGTTTGATTTCATATGTGACTGATAACCATTCTCATTCATGATGATGTACGAGCTCATCATTCCAGACTGTGTGTCATTAATGTATTGATTTATAATCCATGAATCGAATGATTTTTTATATGAGGGATTGGTTAAGAGTTTCAGTTAGTCATGGCTAGTCTTTCATTTATCATAGCAAAAGAACTGACTGTTGTGCTCATCATCTCCAAACTTGGTTAATATGGCTAAAATTGGAGGTCTCTTCTCTGTCACGTATGAAGAAACTGAGTATTTGACATTTCGTGTAATGTATTATACCTGGGTGCCTATTCCTTCCATATTCACGGCTTCATTCATTTCAATTCATAACCAGAGTAGTAGTGAGGGAGCTATGGTTCCGCTTAGTCGATTTGAAATTTCAGGACCGGAGCTTGTTGAAGCCGATGAGAAAGCTGCTATGTTATTCGAAAATATTGGATGGGGTCAGTTCTTCAGATGTTTTAGTGGCCATAACGTGGAGGTTACTAAACAGTTTGCTTTGATTTTTAAAGAAAATGTAGCTCAGATTGGAGATTTCAAGTTTATCATTGATGAAGATAAAATTGCAGAAGCTACGAAGCTTCCTAAAACTGGAGAGTGATGGTTTAAAGGTGGGAAAGTGAATAAGAATAAATGTCAGTCCTTGTTGTTTCCCTTATCGGCCAGTGCAAAATTGAAGATTGGGGTTTCAGTTAAGTTTTTAAAGCCAGAATGGAAAGCATTCTATGAAATCTTAGTCAGGTACATATCATGTGATGGATGATTCTCTCATCTGCATTATTATCATCTACGACTAATGTTAGCATTGAAAGGATTTAAACTTAATCTTCCATTTTACCTATTGCAAAGTATGATGAAAATGGCACATTTGGTACAAACTACCATAGGTAATCCTGATAGAAGTCTGTTCCATCATGGTCTAATTAAAATTTTAATCCAGCATCAACTGTCTCTTAGTTGTAAATCTTGGGATGAGTTTTTGGTTGAATGTAAATTAGGGCCAACTCAATATTGGCCAAACCCTCCCCCCAAAACTCGTAGGAAACATAAGGCTCCAGTAAAATCCGAAATTGGTGATGTTCATAAGGCTGAATCAAAGGATAAAGAGCTTTAGGAAGCAAATCCACCTATAAGTACTTGTATCAGTGATGATGGGGTCATGAATGTAGCTCCCTGTTACGCTGAGACAAACTTGGACCAATCCCTATCTGACAACTGCTTTAGTACACCTACAAAGGCAGAGGGAAAATTAACCAAAATAGAAGATGTTGATGCTGTTAATTATCAAAACCCCTCTGAGATATATACTCCTCTAAAACATGGTGATGAGTCCATGCATAAACTATAACAATTAGCGCAGGTGTGTTGTGACAAAGGGGGTTTTGAACCAAAAGGTCTTATTGTTGGGGCGCCTACCCTAAGGATTATTAGTTTGGGTAACTTTGCGGCTATTTGTAAGCAGAGTTACGGGTCAAAATAGTCTTAGGGGTGTCGGGGTAAGTCAAAACCCCTTTTTGTAATAAACCCATGGTTTAAATCCAGGGTTTAGGGTTTTTGGGTGCCCATGGTTTGAAGCCATGGATTTGTAATAGCGCGATGTATAAATAGGTATTTTTGTAAATAAGAAAAAGTTAGGTTTTATGATGTAAGAAAGATTAAGGTGAAGCTAAGGTTGATTTTTTAAACAAAGGTTAAGTCCCAGCTGTGTGCGTGGACGACCTCTACAGCTGTGTGCGCAGAGGGTTTTTGTAAAGAAGATTGAGGAAAGACCTGCAGCTGTGTGTGCAGGGGCCTGCTGCTGTGTGCACGGCTTTTTAAGGACTGAAGGGATCTGCAGCTGAGTACACAGATCAAACTGTGGTTTCGTAGCAAGTTGAATAGAACACAGTTTGTGGACGTAGCCCCTACACTGGGGGTGAACCATGTTATATCCGGTGTTGTGGTTTCTTATGCTGTTTCTGTTCTGTTGTCTTTTATGCATTAATAATTGTATACATATGATAAGTTAGATCGCTGCTAATATTTACTTCGCTGTGAATTCCCTGTAGTGGGTTGAGCAAGTCACGACTGTTTATTTATCTGTGAAGTTGTATGTGAATGAATGGTAAAACTTTATAATTATTGACTAATAAGGTTATTAAAAGGCTAAGGTACAGTAATCCCCCTCTCGGCTTGCAGAAACCTGATTCTGCGACACCCCATAGCTGTTTCGGGTGAAACTGCAACCTGTGCGCAGGTTGTTGCTGAAAGGGCCAACACTGTGGGTCTTTTGTTGGTGCGACACTAAAGGATTAAACCTGGGTCTGCCCTATTGCCCAACAAATTGGTTCCGTTGCCGGTTGAACTCAGTACCTGCTCAAGAGGGGTTTACATCATACCTCGAGGGCTATGTTTTGGAGGCCCTCTACGAAGGAAATCAGTGATTGGTTTGCTGAGACTTGTCTGAAATTCGCGCAGCAAGAGAATACGAATCCGTGTCGAAGCGCAAGTGAATTTTTACAAAGGTATGTTTTTTGTGATGCTTATGAATTTTTTTTTGGTAGTATCCACATAGAGTTGCACCAGTGGTTGTCTAGGTTAACAGAGAGGAGGACGAACTTTCAAGCTCGACGGATTCCTGTGTGGACCCCCGCAAGGGTCAATCTTGTGCAACACGTGAACAACGAGGTATCCCGTGTTGTTGACTTCTGGACGATGCGAACGTTGGAAGCCTTTGTGACAGAGTTTGCCATTGACACGAGCACCTCTTTCAGCGAAGCTGAACGGCAGTTTTTCAAAGGTCCCCGTGGTAAGTTTTTAAATTCCTTAAGCTTGAAGATTAAAATACTATTGGTTGAAAAAGGTATATTATTATTTGAATCAGACTGTTAGTTTAGTAGTACTAACATATGTTTGCAAGTGAGAATACCTTCGACCCGCAAAGTGGGTTGCCGTGAAGCGAGCAAAGGTACAAAAGAGATTTTGAGTCCTACTCCTCAGGTCAGACCACCGCACCTCCCCCTGTAAACCCTCAACAGCCAGACCCTGAAGAAAACCCTTCGGTAGGAAACTCTCCCGTCACCCCACAGCGTCGCTTTGTTACCCCTAAAGTTCGGTCGCAGTGTGACAGGAAACCAAGTCCGAGTATTCTGGCCACAGGTCAATCTGCCCCCGTAAACTCCCCCCCATCAATGTCGTGTCCCCCTCCCAATCCTCCTAGAACCACCATGGCCCACCTAGCTAATGACATTAAGCTACCCATCTTCAAAGGAACGGGATCAGAAGATCCAGAACAGTTCTGGTTTTTGTGTGAGTCCGTCTGGAACGCGAAGAGTATTACAGACCTGGATGTGAGAACCGCGCAGCTCATTACTTCCTTTCATGACCGGGCTTTGACCTGGTTCATGAAATTCTTCAGTAATCAGCACCCCACTTTGGATGAAATCAAGGCAGCCATCACTAAGGAATTTAAGAAACCGAAATCAGAATCGCAGAGAATCGCTGAACTCAAAGAGATTCAACAGCGACGTGACGAATTTGTGTGGGACTTTGACCAGAGATTCAAAGTTCTACTAGACCAAGTCAGCTTCACCATTAGTCCGGCGCAGCACAAGGAATGGTTTATTGCAGCATTATTGCCACATATCAGAACTCCGCTCATGCAGCAAAAGGTTGCTGACCAGCAAGAGGCTCTGGAAATCGCAATGAAGCTAGAGACCGCCCCTGTCAGAGACGATTCTGGTATTGCTCAAATCCAAGCGCAGCTGGCAGCGATGGCCCTGGAGCTTCGCGACATGAAGAAAGATAAAACCAGTTGAGAGGAGGTCTGGTGTACGCAATGTCGGTCCGAGGTTCACGATAGGGACCAGTGCCCCATGGCCAGAACTTACCTAAATACGGGTGCACCCAATCAATTCACTCCCGGTGTTCTATATTGTGAGATTTGCCGAACCTCTGGCCAGCACCGCCCTGAGCACTGCCATCTTCTTCAGAGATATGTTCAAGTCCCTAAAAACCCCTACTACCAGTTCTGTAAGTCCATAGGTCATAATGAAGAAGAGTGTCGTAGTTACGACCTTATGCGAGAGCGCACCTCTGACGCCTATCGAGTACACAATGAGGCCCAGAATAATGATGGCTAATGTTACCGTGGTGGTGCCTCCGGAAGAGGTGCTTTTGGCGATCACGGCCACGGTGGGATGACCGGAAGAGGAAGAGGCCAGCTGGTGTGTTACAATTGCAACCAAGTTGGCCACTTGGCTCGCGACTGTCAGAACCCCACTACAACCTATCGATATTGCTGCGCAGTGGACCACGTGATTGAACAGTGCCCCCAGCTCCTCGCAAAGATTCAGGAGAACAACCGTGGCCCTACCCCAAATATTCAGTTGATTTCCGTTGAGCAAAGACCTGCCACAACCCTCAATGTGGTCACCCGGAGTGGAGCTATGACGCATATTCAAAACACGCCAAAGCAACCTGTCGCAGGGTGCGCACGTAAGGACTTCGAGAAAGTCCCACCCCTTGACCCTGCGAAGGACCAAGCTCCAGCCCAGGAGGCCCAGTGCGATATTGTTGACCCCGGCGTAGCAGAAGTACCTGCGCGGAAAACTAAGCAGGCTTCGCAGCTGCAAGAGGCCTCAGCGGATAAAGTAAGTACACTATCCTCTTTCTTGCAGAGCTGTATGAAACTCTTGTGGAATCAGAATGCTTTAAAAGAGCTGCAAAAAGTTCTTGCTGTCACAGACCCTCCGAGAGGAATTGACCAGGAGAAAACTGTTAGTCGTGTTCGAAGAACGGGAAGGGAAATGAGATTGAACATTCAGATAGGGGAATATGATATGACTAATGTCATTTTGGATCTTGGATCAGAGGTTAATGTCCTACCCAAGCAGACCCGGGGATAAATGGGAAATCCTTCCCTGGTTTGGTCACCTATACAACTGCGACTAGCTAACCAGCAAAGGATTGTACCTCTTGGGAGACCTCTTAGTGTTCCAATAGAGATTGATGGGGTCAGCACTCTAGCAGATTTTGAAGTTATTGAGATCATTGATGACAGCAACCCTTATCCAGCCCTGTTGGGAATTGAGTGGGCCATGGCCAATGTTGCAATTATCAACCTTAAGCGGAGACATATGACCTTTGAAGGAAATGGTCTGTGCGTTATCATACCCCTCGACCCATCCCAAGGAGAAAGATATACATAACCACTCAGAGATGAAGGGGAGCAGGATACTCTGGACCACATCTACAACATCACAGCTAAGGACATAGATTATGTCGAGCCTGACGCTGATGGTGTAATGGATTGGCAATGTGATAGCTCTTGCATCTCTGATTCAGATGATGGTCTGGAGAACTGGCAGAATCGACTGTACGAGCTACATGGCGACAGATGCGCGCAGATCACTCATTCTCTTAGATGCCTTAGTGCACAGCCTAGAGGGTTTCCTGCATATGTTGGGATGACAGACCCTGGAGAATTTATTGCACATGTGTCCGACCGAGTACCTCAGTCACAAAACACCCAGACTCTGGAAACAGCACTAGGAGCTACAGAAGCATGGGGGACAGATCCTAAAACGTCTCACCCCAGTAGGGGAACCTGCCAGAAATTCCTGCACCCCAGATTCATAAGCCAAGCTCAAGAGGTGCGAAGTAAGTTTAAGGGGCCGAATAGCCTTCAGGGACATTTGAAGCAGTACTATACAGCAGGGGAAAACACACCTCGCAAGGAGAGGGTGCGTAAGTTCGTGCATATCTTTGAACCTATAGTGAAAACTTGGCATATGGAGGTTGAGCTTCGACACGGCACTATGAGTAGGGATGATCTTGTTGATAGCTTTTTGATCACATTTTCTATTAACAAAAGTGGTCATGTTTTCGAAATATCTTTCCACGACAAGGCAAATGATGATCACCCAGGAATTGAATACCCAACCAAGCGGCAGAGCCAAGATGCCAGTCCCTCAAACCTAATAGTCCTGTCGCAGGAATTACTAGGTCGAGTCGAAGGGCACTATTGTGCCGAGTTTGCTTGTTGTTCCGAAGTTTCAGCCATGATTCTGTCGAGGCCCAAAAACACAGCGAGGCCCAAAATCTGACCGTTGGGAAGCAGCCAAATTGGCGGCGGTAGTGCTTTAATTGCCTTAAATACCTGTATTAAGAAGATTATCAGAAATCGGGTAACAGTTGGACAAGATTTCCGTAAGATTTGGTGCCTTCAATGCACTGTCCTACCCGATTTGATTGATGGCGAGTATAAGAAGATGCCTAAGTTAGGGAAAATTGCATTCTGCATTTCTTCAAGATTTCTGAGTGAACCCATGACAACCAAACATGAGATTGATGCTTTGGTCAGATAATTCGAGCAAGAGGGTCTAATCAACTGCTCTAATCGGCCGCCTGCCCGAGCTCACTATGAAGACACTCCCCCAGCACCACCACGGCCAATGCAGACACGGTCTGCCAGGAAAAAGTCTAGAACTGAAGTTCGCTCCAAGCACAACCAAAACCGGCCACGGAAAACAGGGCAAACACCAGCAACTCATCCTATGGAGCTCTCTGGTTCTGCACAGGCCCCGGACGGGGGAAGGGAGAATATTCCACTACCACGGCCACCATATCTACCACCTGTTCGCCTAGGTGCCATGTTACCCCATCGGACAAGGAAATTTACATTAGCCACACCCTCGCTGCCACGGGGAGTGCAGTTGATAGGAAGTATGACAGGGAAGATTGATCGGCTTAAGTACAGCGATCACGACACCAATGACCATGGAAAGTTTCCACAGTTTGAACCAGTAGAATACTTGCACCATGTCAAGTACCCGGATCATAAGGTCACACTACTGGAAGTGCAACCATGGGCTGAAGGCCTGGACAAAGTTGGCCTACTCAAGATGCTTAACATTCCCCATTTCGGTCGCGGCATACATGTGACCGTAGCGGCCAAGCAGTTACTAGCGCTGGTGCATGATGGCTATTTATGGATAGGGGACCAGTAAATTCCTATTGACACCACACTCATCCATAATATCATAGGTTTACCCATGGCAGGACCTGATCCGGGAACTGAATTTCCGTCCAAACATGATGATACAAAGCTTGTGCAAACCATGAAAGATCAGTTCGGCCTGACAAAAGGGAAACGGGGGTATCATACTTCCATGATTCAGGAGAATCCCATTCGCTTTGCAGCAGAACTATTATCTTGCAAACTCATACGGAAATGCAGGCCAACTGAAGTACCTGCCCCGGTTATCTGGATTGCTATGAACTGCGCTGAGGGGTATACTTATAATTGGGCCGAATATCTTGCGAAGGAATTTTTGGAGGATGCCTGTGATGTGCAAGAAAAAGGTATACCTTTTCATTATTCCTGGCTTTTAATCCTTATTGCATTAGTTGGGTGGAAAGAACCCACTGAAGCCCAGTTTGTAGAATTAAACCCAGGCACGCCAGGGGCAGCGCGGTACGCCTCCCTATGGATATCCTCAGATAAGGTAGCTCAGCAGATGACGAACACTGTGTTCGTCTTCTATGCTATGAGTGTTCACTATGAGATTGTGTGAACACCTCGACTTACCAATGAAGTTTTCTCTCAATACGAGGGCATCGCGCACTTTAGTGCCGATATGCATCATGTTTTCATTCAAGCTCGTGCATATCCACAACGGCAATGCTTCAAATTACCATATGTAGTCATCGAACCAGATATCAGGGGGATAGTTCAGCACTGGCCGGCCGAATGGCTGAAAGATCTAGGAAAAAAACCCTCTATTCCGGTTCCCCCAGCTACCAATATTGGCGCAGGTACCAGTCAGGCACAGCAGCAAAGCCCATTGGAAGATAGCGAAGACCTAAGTGATTCGCAGATGGATGATGATGGCCAGGGTGGAGATGGCGGATAGGATGAACAGGATGAACAGGATGAGGAGTTGGTCAAGACCATATCAGATCCTAACCCACCAACGAAGCGCAAGTCACCAAAAGTAGCCGAGGTAACCAAGCCGCAGTCCCGCAAAAAGGCAAAAGTGTTGAAGGACAAATATATTGAGGAAGAAGCCACTGTAACGTTGGATGAGCTGGAGCACGCTCTAGAATATTCTACGACTGCGCTTACTAAAAAATGGTCAGATTTTGCAGAACTGCACCTTGCCAAGCTCTCAGGTATCGCAAACAGGGTATTGGAGCTAAAAGCGCTAGCAGCAAAATCAGCGCACAGTACTGCGACAAGTAGCACTACAGCACCCACGCAGCAGGATATTAGGCAATGGCCACCTAGAGATCACCAAGGGTAGGTATCAAGCGCAACTCTGATACAGCCTGACACAGATTCCCGACCCCAGATGGGTATGACCGCGGGGCTCGATTATACAAAGATGTCTATGTCAGAATTACACCTCTGCCAGCTCGTGATTACAAAGGAGATCCATGCCCGAAACCAATTGTCCCAAACCCAATTGGAAGACACCATCAAACAAAACAAAACCTTTGCAGCACGCCTAGAAGAAATAGCACAACAGAAGAAAGAGGCTGAACATACGACAACTACGCTGATGCGAGCATTGGATGAGGCATGTCAGAGTCTTTCTGACTCTGACATACAGGGAGTAGAGGAACCAGAGCAGAGAATCGCTAAGCTGAGAGACTATGCCTAGCAGTCCCGCAGCGAGGTTGAAAGGATGAAGATAGAACACTAGCACCAGATTGCAGAACTTCAACTACGCATTCCTCCTGAGACTCCACCAGAGGTCCGAGAATAGCGCCAGCAGGACATCAAGGCTTCAGCAACAACAATATCAGATAATGTGGCCAGCGTCGCAAAACTAATGGAAGACAGCATAGAAGCATGGGTGAACCTACAGGACCATCCAGATGTAGGTAAGATCCAGGAAACCATCAAGTCGCGCCAGGATGAATTAGATGCAGTCAGAGTAGAAATTAAGACACTGCCACCTATGCAGAAGATGGCTAAAGTGAAGCACAGCAAGGAACTTCAGCAGGAAATCGAGTCCTGCCGGACGAAGGTAACGCTACTGGAGAATGCGTTACAGCCCCTGGTTGATGAAGCATTAGAATTGAGCAATACTGCAGAAATCCAGCTCAAACTTTTGAAGACCTATGACACTTTTATGCAGGAAAGGGCTGACACAGACTCATCTTCAGTATTATAGGAATTGGTGGAAAAGGAGAAAGTCACTGATGATATACTACACAATCTCACCAGTCGCTTCCAGATCCTCGCATAGAATATTCTCCCACCAGAGCCCTCGCAAAGTGTCCCGGGACGGGCCACTAGTGAGTCTTAGGGACCTGTTGGGGCGCCTACCCTAAGGATTATTAGTTTGGGTAACTTCGCGGCTGTTTGTAAGCGGAGTTATGGGTCAAAATAGTCTTAGGGGTGTCGGGGTAAGTCAAAACCCCTTTTTGTAATAAACCCGTGGTTTAAATCCAGGGTTTAGGGTTTTTGGGTGCCCATGGTTTGAAGCCATGGTTTTGTAATAGCGCGATGTATAAATATGTATTTTTGTAAATAAGAAAAAGTTAGGTTTTATGATGTAAGAAAGATTAAGTCGAAGCTAAGGTTGATTTTGTAAAGAAAGGTTAAGTCCCAGCTGTGTGCGCAGGGGCCTGCTGCTGTGTGCGCAGCTTTTTAAGGACTGAAGGGATCTGCAGCTGAGTGCGTAGATCAAACTGTGGTTTTGTAGCAAGTTGAATAGAACACAGTTTGTGGACGTAGCCCCTACACTGGGGGTGAACCACGTTATATCCGGTGTTGTGGTTTCTTATGCTGTTTCTGTTCTGTTGTCTTTTATGCATTAATAATTGTATACATCTGATAAGTTAGATCGCTGCTAATATTTACTTCGCTGTGAATTACGTGTAGTGGGTTGAGCAAGTCACGACTGTTTATTTATCTGTGAAGTTGTATGTGAATGAATGGTAAAACTTTATAATTATTGACTAATAAGGTTATTAAAAGGCTAGGGTACAGTAATCCCCCTCTCGGCTTGCAGAAACCTGATTCTGCGGCACCCCATAGCTGTTTCAGGTGAGACTGCAACCTGTGCGCAGGTTGTTGCCGAAAGGGCCAACACTGTGGGTATTTTGTTGGTGCGACACTAAAGGATTAAACCCAGGTCTGCCCTATTTCCCAACACTTGTGTTTGTTCATACAAGAAGAATTACTATAAGTATGAATACTACACCTACAGCCTCTGTTCCTATGGCCACTCAACAAAGTACTCAGCCAGTGATTGTCCATCTTGAGGATGATGTTCCATCATTGGTTCCTGAAACCATGCATATGGATGAACCTACTCTTATAGAACATAATCGTGAAAAATTGGCTAAAGACATTACAGAGTCGGGTAAGTTTGAAGCTGCTCCATCGTGTATCGACGCTTATGGTTCGGGCCCCGAGCCATCTTTTATGAAATTTCCATCACCTGGTCAAGATATAGATAATCTTGATTCTTATCAAGCATCTGATTCATGTCATGACAAGGAGGAATAAACTCTCCAATAGGTCCTTGACAGGGTATATGAGACTAAAATTGCAGAATTGAAAAATGAACTAAAAGAGTGTCAAGCAAACACCGCCTTGAAAGAGGTGGAAAATAAGACATTCAGGGCAGAGTTATTAAACTAGATTAATATATGGAAGGACATGAACATCAAGAAGAACTAATACAAGAAAGAAAAAAAATCAATGATAGATACAAACCAACACTTGCTCGAACAAGTAGAACAACAGAAGCTAGTAATCATCAGGCTCAAAGCCAAACTTTCTGAAGCCAGAAGAGTGATCAATTTACAAAGTAGAACCTAATGATTGTTTCTATTTTTAGTTATATGGTTTATCTCTTTGTCAACAGGTAATAAAATATTTTTAAATGCATGCCTACAAAATCGCAGATTTTGCGGGCACACACATAATTTATTGTTATTTTTTTTATTTATGTTAAAATTTATTTTAAATAAGATTCTCTTGTTTGTTTAAATAGGTGGACATGGTATCACTATCCTCAGCAAATACAGGATATTTTGGATCTCAGTTGCAAGACGTTGATGCTTCTTGAATATTGGAATTTCGACATAGCCACGAATGTGCCATTTCCTTTAAATCAGTATATGTTTCAGGCTAGTCGTTTTTTATTATTGTTATCCTATAGTGACAAGTGTCTGTTGAAGAGATTCGATGCACTTTAATAGTGATAGGACTCCTATAGTATTGCATACAACATTTATGAAAAAACTGAATCGAGAAACTCGTGAGGTTATATATAAACTAGTAATTTTTATGTAAAAGAGGATGGAGTGACTGAAAAAAAACATATTTGAAATATTATTTCAGTACTAGTTTTATTCCTTACTGAGGTTTGGTCTTCGGAGGTGGAATGTGATTGGAAATCCTCAGACTGGTATCATTAATCGGTATTATTTTGGATACTTTTATCATATATTTCAATATATAATCTTCTTCTTATACTTTTGATGCAGTATACTTGGTTATGCTTGTATTCATTAATCGATATTACACTTTGTCAATACAATATTGTATTTGAATTAGTATGTTATTATAATTGAATTAATCAGTGTTTCTATTGAAAATTCGAGATATAATGAAATACATATGCATGTTTGTTTTTTATCTCATTCATATTTTTACAATTTTGTCATTATAAACATTATCTTTTATTCAAATATTTAATGTTGTTTATTAGTTGTTAATTAATTAAACATTTCAGAAAATCGAAATAATTGCTTATTTCGATTTCTCTGTCAAGGTAACTTATAGAAGAATGATTTAGTGTGGATGGTTTAAATATTTTCATTTAGATCTTAATCCTTTATCTTTCTGTTCATCATTATATTAATTAATAATTAATATAATGATCAAATTGCTCTCAGCTGGGATAGGATAGTTTAGTTAGTATTATTATAGTGTAGTTTATATTTAACAGTTGTTAAATGGAATTTGTGTAATTTTAGAATAATTTTAATAGTCTTTTATATTTAGAATATTAAATATAAAATCCTCAAAAATTGAAGAATTTCCTTAAGAAAGCAATGGTAGGATAACTTAGGTAGTTGAAAACTAATTTTAGGGTTTATTTAGATAGAAGTAACATTAGGATAAATTTTTACTGAATTTTAGTTTCTCCTGAAGAGAAAAATTTCGTTGGTAGCAGAACCATAACCTGCGATATTTTGCTATCCCAAACACACGGGGAGCTTATTTAAGCTACTTGTGTGGGCTTAATCTCCTTGTTGGCCTAGGTTAGAAAATTAGGCCAACAAATGGCACTAGAAGGAGGGCCTGTTAATGATTAATGGCAGGAAAAACTAATGAGAAATTTTCAACCAGCCAACATCCTCAGGAAATCAGCAGATCACCGTTTATAGAAACTATTAGGAGCATCCTCGAACGTGATCATATCACATCTCCATTTACTCCTGAACAAAGTACTCAAAATTTGGAACAATCACGACATATTCTTACAAGAGCATATGCCAATCAACTTGGTGTATCTCCGATAGATTATGGTCTACCTAGGCAACAACGACATAATCCACAATTGAACATAGTTACTCAAGATTTGCAAGAATTTGATAGCACTCCACATTATCAAATTAGAAGTCATCAGAGACAACCTACTCAAACAAACACTGCTAGAAGATTAACTTCAGTAGGCAGTTTTTATCAGCCACCTTCTCCTCCAGAATCACCACCCGATAGTCCAAGATCATCCAATTCAGGGAGTTCTTTAGGTTCTGAGAGAATCCCTATGGCAGGGAACGTACCTATGGGAGGAGGAGCTAATCCTCCACCTAATCCACAACTCCCTTGGCTGAGAACAACTGTTGTAGCTGTCCCTGGTGTACAACATCCTTTTCCTAAACATGCAGATAAACTTATTCCTAAGTTTAACCCAGATGATAAAGAACTTGCAGAGGTGCATGTAGACAAATTCATGTTAGCTGTTCAAACCATGAACGTTCAGCATGAAGATGTGGTTTGTCGATTGTTTCCTCTAACTTTTGAAGGAAGAGCCTCTACTTGGTACTTTTCGTTAGTACAGGGATCAATCACAAATTGGGGTGAATTTAATAGAGCTTTTTTAGATAAATTTGGGGAAGATAAAACACCTACTCTTTTATCCCTAGAGTTATCTCGGATTAAAATGGAGTCTAAAGAAAGAATTAAAGATTTTAACCAGAGGTTTTTGACATTAAAAAATAAAATTCCAATTGCTTCTCAACCACCCAAGGATATAATTATTGAAAATTATACTTCAGCTTTACCAAAATATTTATGGGATGTTTGTTAAGAGAGCTGGGAAAACAATGTTGGTAGAAACATTCGAGGAAGCCATTAAAGTCGAGAAGGATTCGTTGTCCTATGAACCAGATAGAAGTGGGAAATCTGATACTTTCCCTCATAGGAAGATGGAAAAACTTAATTCAGAGAAAGATAAATCATTTGATGTAGAACAACTGCAAAATGTTATTCGAGCATTAACCAATGAAGTTGTAGGATTAAAAAAAACCAGCTCTGAAGCTTCTTCTTCTAGGGGATATTTTAGAAATTAGTTTAGACAAAATATGAATCCTAATAATAATAAAAAATACACCACCTGACATAGCAGCAAATGAAGAAATTTTTAATACAATTCAGGCCATTTTATCTTTATCTGAGACTCCTTCTAATCAAGAAATAGTTGAAAATGAAGAAGAAGAGGAATCAGAAAATGATGAAGAATCAGAGGAACCTCAACAAGTTAATGGTCATTTTTGGGACAGTCTTGTAAAATAATATGAGAGTAAAAGTCCGCCTACAGGACAACATGCCTATAATACTCGTAGTAGAACATTCTCAAACACTACTAGAGCTTCGTCAAGTTCTACTCCAAATAATGACAACAATAATTCACAACCTAATAAACAAACTCAATCAACCAAAATTACCCAACCCATTCAAAATGCTCCAAAATTAGATTTACAATATGATATAATTGAATATTTAAAGAAGACACGTGCAAACATCAATATGTACGACCTTCTTCAAATTTACCCAATTCCTAACAGTCTTGTTATAAATCCTGCCATGAGTTCAATTATTCTTAATGCGAAACAAAATGTTGCTGCAAACAATTCTAATGATGATTCAACAGTAACTGATAAAGGAAAATTAATAGCTGACAAAGCCTCGCTAATAGGAAAGAATTCTAAATCAACCATGCCCCCATTCTTACTTACCTTTGAGATTTTCAATAGGAATGTTCACAATTGCATGGTAGATTCTGGAGCATCCTCCAATGTGATGCCTTTATCAGTATGCAAAAGGTTAATTGGAAAATATGTTCCATCAAATTCACAAATTACTCAATTGGACAGGACGAATGTGAAGTTTGTAGGGGAGATGAAAGATGTTTTAATAAGGATTGCTTGTAACCCTTCAGTTTTTCAAATTATAGATATTGTTGTTGCAGATATTCCTGATGCATATGGGCTATTTTTAAGTAGAGATTGTTCTCAACAATTGAATGGATTCTTTGCCACGGATTGGTCAACATTATGGTTACCTAAGAACGGAAAGTCAAATCAAATAAAGATAAATAGAGAAAGATATATGAAACATATTGTGACTGAACTACATGATCCTAACAAACCTATTTTATTTTCAGATTGCATTATGGGAAATTACATGTATGAATTGGGATTTGGTAATTTTAAAGCTGAAAATACACAACAATCAGAAATTAGCAATGTGGCATCTATTGCCCCTGACTCTTCATTCAAGGAAATGATTAATGATGTAGATAATCTTAATATTGTAAATATTATAGAAAGCAAAGTAGTTGTTAATAGTTCTACTTGGACTCTATATTTTGATGGCGTGAAATCCAAAGAAGGAGCCAGAGCTGGTTTCCTGCTGGTAGACCCTCAGGGAAATAAAACATGTATAGATTGTAGGATGGAATTTAATTGTACAAACAATACTATGGAATATGAAGCTTTAATACAGGGTTTGAAAAAAGTGATTGATTTGGATATCAAAGTATTAATTGCATACGGTGATTCCGAAATTATCGTCAGACAGGTCCGTAATTCTATTCACTGCCTTTCCGAACATTTAAAGAATTATCAACGAGAGGTATGGAACCTTATTTCACATTTTGATGCATTTAACATAATTTCAGTTCCAAGAACTCAAAATCAAGAAGCAGATTTATTAGCAAATGTAGCATCAAAATTAATTCCATCAGAAAATCTTACACCATATTTCTTTTCAGTAGAATTGATTTTTAGGCCTTCTATACCAGATAATATTTTTAACTGGCGTGTATTTGATAATGATGTGCAGGTGCTAAATTGTCTGATGAATGAGGATACCTTTAAAGATTCAGCCATTGATGAAGTTACTCATGATGAAAATCAACGGGATTTTTCGGTAATAAATGATTTTTATTCAGTTGAAAAAGCTTTTGAAAAGGTAAAACCGATCCCTAATTCAGTATTAAGATTAGAAAATTTCTTTGATCTTAAAGATAAATTCAGATCTGTCCCTAACTATAAAACTAATAGTTCTCAAATGAGGTATGAAAGCATAAATTTAGGAACAGAACTAAACCCCCAAACTATAAATCTAGGAGTAGATTGCAACCCCACAGAAAAAAAAGCATTTATAAAGTTTTTAAAGAATTTAAGGATGTCTTTGCATGGACATATGACGATTTAAAAACCTTCAACACACAAGTCATGCAACACATAATTCCAATTAAACAGGAGTCAAAACCTTTTCAACAAAAGCTAAGGAAATATCACCCGTCACTAGAACCAACAATTAAGAAGGAACTAAATAAATTGTTAGCTGCCAAGATTATTTTTCCCATCAGACATACATAGTGGGTAGCCAACCTAGTTCCAGTCAGGAAGAAAAACGGAGATATTAGGTTATGTGTAGATTTTAGAAATCTTAATAAATCTTCTGAAAAGGACAATTACCCAGTTCCTCCCATGGAACAAATTCTTCAAAAGGTGTCTAGGTCTGAGATACTGTCACTTCTTGATGGTTTCTCAGGATACAACCAAATATTAGTTTCCCCAGATGAATAATTGAAAACAGCTTTTAGAACTCCATGGGGAACATATGCTTACCGCAATATTCATTTTGGGTTAATCAATGTTGGGGCAACTTTTCAATGAGCAATGGATATTTCTTTCAGAGGCTTAATTAATCATTCAGTAGTTGTCTATTTGGATGACATTACTGTATATTCTAAACATCAACTTGATCATATTAATCATCTTAGAAAGGTATTTGAGCGATGTAGAAAGTTTGGAATATCCTTAAATCCTAAAAAAACAATATTTGTTGTTTCAAAAGGTATTTTATTAGGTTGTGTGGTTTCAAAACACGGAATCATGATTGACACTGAACGAACCCAAGCCATTTCAAAAATAACTTACCCTTCTATCAAAAAAACAATGCAATCATTTCTCGGTAAAATAAATTTTGTTAGAAGATTCATTCCCAGTTTCTCTGAGATCATTCATCCTTTACAGAAAATGATTAAGAAGGACAATATTTTTAATTGGGGACAAACTGAAAAAGAGTCATTTCAGAAAATTCTACAAGCCATTTTAGAAGCCCCAAGCCTTCTGATCCCAGATTTTAACAAAGATTTCATATTGTATACTTTCACTTTTGACATCTCATATGTAGCAGTTTTAACCCAATTAAATCAGCAAAATAACGAAGTACCAATCTCCTTTATGAGTTCAAATTTTAAAGGTGTTGAACTTAATTACCATGAAGTTGATAAGAAATCTTTTGCTGTTTTTAAAGATGTCAAACATTTTCGTCCATATTTATTGAAATCTAAAACGAAAATAATAGTCCCTTATTCCTCAGTCGGAAATTTGTTAGTTCAAAAGGATTCAGGTGAGAAAAGAGCACCTTGTATGACAGTTCTTCAAGAGTATGACTTAGAAATTAAACCCTCAACAATAGTCAAAGGTCAAGGATTATGTAAATTGGCTGCTAAAGCTGCTCGTCTACCTAATGATAAAGCTAAAACTGTCATTGATGAGGTTTCACTTACCAGAGAAATCTATTTCTATCCTCCACCACAGGATTCCTGGTATACAGACATAAGAATATTTTTGGAAATAGAAACTGCCCCTGATTACCTAGAACCAAGAAAGAAAAGAGCACTTAGATTGAAATATTCTCCTTATTTATTAATTGATAATGTCCTTTTTTGGAGAAATTTCAGACGGAGTATTGCTTCGATGTCTAGACAAAGATGAAACGGAAGTAATTCTGAAGGAGTTACATTCTGGACTAGCATGAGGTCATTTTGGTGGGGAAACTACTGCGCATAAAATTCTTAGGGCTGGCTATTATTGGCCTACCTTATTTCAAGATTCCTATTCTTTTGTCAGAAAATGACAGGAATGTCAACTTGCTGCGGGAAGGGTTAAGAAACCTGCTTTTCCTTTACAACCAGTTTCAGTAGAAAGACCCTTTCAGCAATGGGGTATTGATATAATAGGGCCAATAAATCCTCCCTCATCTAAACAACACAAGTATATAATAACTGCAACTGATTATTTTACTCGTTGGGAAAAAGCTGCACCATTAAGGGTTGTAAATACCAATCAGGTTATATTATTTTTTAGAATCCTTTATCATAACAAGATTTGGTGTTCCAAATTCCCTTGTCTTTTATAATGCTTCATATTTTTCATCAGTTGAGTTAACTCAATTTTCCTTAGAGAAGGGAATAAGAATCAGGTATTTAGCTAACTACCATCCTCATGGAAATGGTTTAGCTGAATCAACAAACAAAAATTTATTGAAAATTCTCAAAAGAACTATTTCAGTTCACCATTGTGATTGGCATACAGAATTAGTCAATGCCCTTTAAGTAGACAGAGTAACTCCTAAGGCTGCGATAGGTAACTCACCCTTCTTCTTAGTGTATGGAACTGAACCTATTTTACCACCGAAATTATTTTTACCTTCATTACAGTTAGCTCAGTCTGTTCAAGATGAAGATTGTCCAGCAATGGAAAAGAGGATCAATACTTTGTTAAAGCTTGAGGAAGAAAGAGAAAAGTCAAAACAACACTTTACAAAACATTAACAAATTGTGAAGTCTTGGTTTGACCAATCCTTTAGTTCCAATCGAGAATTTCAGGTGGGAGACTTAGTTTTAAAATGGGATAAAGTTCATGAGGAAAAAGGAGAGCATACTAAGTTTCAGAAGCTCTGGCTAGGTCCCTTTGTTATCACTGAGAAGATAGGTCCAAGTACCTTTCATCTACAAACACTAGAAGGTCAGTTCGAAACATTCCCAGTGAATGGACTGATCCTGGAAAAATATTTCTGTTAATATTTTAGGTCTTAAAATGTATATAATTTGTTTGTTGTTTGTAAATAACTTTATATTTTGTATGAACTAATTTATATTTTATAGAATTGAAGGATGATGATAAATTCATAAGACTTATGTAACTTTCAACATCATTCTGCTATTTGCAACCAGTTCTGATTCTCTTAATCAAATATTTCATTTGCATTAAAGACTGTCAAATTTTTATATATAATCAGTCAGTAATATTTAGATGTCAACTAAAGAAATAATGTAAATAAATAAATTTTCTAGTTGAAAAAGAGTCAATTTGCTCGTTAGCTTGAAAATTATGATACTAGACTGAAATCTTTAAAAAATTTGTTCAGAACGATCAAAGTTTCTTAAATCTATAAAAAACCTATCATTATTTTATTTTTAAGTATTACTCAAATTATTTCTCAATAAGTTGGGATAGCTAATTAATGTCTTTTTCGAAGCTTGTACTTTGAAAAACTCTTATAGATCTCCACCATCAGTCTTCAAAATTATTTACAATGTGAAAACTTTTTAGAATTTGTTCCAGTCAATAAAATGCTAAAATGAGAGACGGAAGGTCTTAGTAATAAGTCGATCTAATCAGAATCCCAAATATCACTAGTATGACATTATTAGGAAACTAATAATGGCTTTTGGTTTAAAAAACCAAGAGATAAGGGGTCTCATCATGAGCCAGCTGATTCATTTTCTAGTGATATTAATGACTGACATTACCATTTGGTCACCATGCTGAGTAATGATCTCTCGTTTTATAAAATTAAAAAATTTCAAAGTTAGTAAAGAAAACATAATTTTGATTGAAGAATAGGAGGTCTCGTCACGAGCCGGCCTAATTATGATCATCGGTGCTGTCTAGGATAACTTCATTTCTGATCACCAGGGTGATGGATTTTGGTTTAAAAAATCAAGAGACAAGAGGTCTCATCATGAGCCGGCTTGCTTATTCCAGACAGCTCTCGTGAATGATACTATCACATTGGGATACCATACCTAGATAGTAGTCTTCAGTCAGAATTATTGTTTAAAGAAAAAGAAAAGAAACGAAAAGAAAATTATTATGTTTATGGAACAGATTCCGGAAATGTTTCAGAAAAGTAAATTTTTATATCCTATAATGATGGTGCAGGTTATCTTTACTATGAAGTACTTTGTTTTGATCAGGATATTTTTAAGTTTATCTCTAACAAGATCTCTATTTTAAAAGATGGAATATTTCTGAGTTGTACTTATAAATATGAATAAAAATAATGGTTTTTATTCAGATAGAGAATTTTTTATTGTTTTTAATAAATTTTAAGATTTTGTTTATATCATTTTTAAGCTGTATGAGCAGAGATAAATGGTTTTCCCAGGTCATCGCCATTTGTTGGCAGCTGACAACAACCCATTCATTTTTTGTTGAGATGAAAATGAATCAGGCCTCTTCTATGATTTGACTTTTAAAGATTATAAAAGAGTGCCTTCAGAATCTTTGATTCTGAAGGTACTCTCAATTATAGAAGAGTTAAGAGTCATATTAGAAATTTATGAAAACATTTTCATAAATTGGATACTTTAGCAGTTGTCAGTCTCATAAATTTTACATATGATCAATTTTATCATTAATTCATTTATCTGATTATATATGTTGATTTAAGAGATTTAAAAGTATAGTATGCTAATTGGGTTTTTTAAAGAAGACACGTTTTGAATTTGTTTGGAGCTTGGGTATTGACAAGATATTATAAGTTCTTGAAATCCCTAGAACTAAAGGTGATTTATTAATTAAAGAATATTTTTATTAAACCTAAGGTTCAAGATTTCACATATAACTTAATCTTTAATTGCGTTGTGTTTGTAAAAATTGAATATATAGCACAAAATAGTGAGAGTGCAAATAAATGTACATTATTTTGAAATTGTTGTGTGTCATATAAATATAACCATAATAGTTTTAAAAGCTTTATATCCAATCGAATTTGGTTTTGGAGACATAAATGGTAAGGATTTTATAAAGTATTTAAAACTATATTTCATAATAAAACTACATGTACATATATGGTTTGAGTGTTAAGAAGTGATCGTTAGTTAGTTGCATTTTAGAAATCTTAAGAACATTAAGGATCAATATTATAACTCTACATCGTCATGTTAATAAACACGACTGCCTTCCACGTGTAATCTAGGGTGATCATCAATTGACAGTTTTAATGAGGACTCATGATTCATATGGCTAAGAGACAAACATCTGTTACAAGGATCGCTGCATGAAGATTGAATTCATATTGTTATTTAGTTAACACCTGTCAATTTAATTAACAGTTGTGGGTGTAGTAATAAAATCGAATCAGTAGAGTTTGATTTCATATGTGACTGATAACCATTCTCATTCATGATGATGTACGAGCTCATCATTCCAGACTACGTGTCATTAATGTCTTGATTTATAATCCATGAATCGAATGATTTCTGATATGAGGGATTGGCTAAGAGTTTGAGTTAGTCGTGGCTAGTCTTTCATTTATCATAGCAAAAGCATTGGCTGTTGTGCTCATCATCTCCAAACTTGATTAATATGGAAAAAATTGGAGGTCTCTTCTCTGTCACGTATGAAGAAAATGAGGATTTGACATTTCGCGTAATGTCTTATACCTGGGTGCCTATTCCTTACATCTTCACGACTTCATTCATTTCAATTCATAACCAGAGTAGTAGTGAGGGAGCTATGGCTCCACTTAGTCGATTTGAAATTTCAGGAGCAGAGCTTGTTTAAGCCGATGAGAAAGTTGCTCTATTATTTGAAAATATTGGATGGCGTGAGTTCTTCAGATGTTTTAGTGGCCATAACGTGGAGGTTACTAAACAATTTTCTTTTAGTTTTAAAGAAAATGTAGCTCATATTGGAGATTTCAAGTTTATCATTGATGAAGATAAAATTGCAGAAGCTATGAAGCTTCCTCAAACTGGAGAGTGATGGTTTAAAGGTGGGAAAATGAATAAGAATAAATGTCAGTCCTTGTTGTTGCCCTTACCGACCAGTGAAAAATTGAAGATTGGGGTTTCGGTTAAGTTTTTAAAGCCAGAATGGCGAGCATTCTATGAAATGTTAGTCAGGTACGTATCATGTGATGGACGATTCTCTCATCTGCATTATTATAATCTGCGACTACTGTTAGCATTGAAATGCTTTAAACTTAATCTTCCATTTTACCTATTGCAAAGTCTAAAGAAAATGGCACATTCAGTACAAACTACCATAGGTAATCCTGATAGAAGTCTGTTCCATCATGGTCTAATTAAAATTTTAATCTAGCATCAACTGTCTCTTAGTTGTAAATATTGGGATGATTTTTTGGTTGACTGTAAATTAGGGCCAATTCAATATTAGCCAAACCCTCCACCCAAAACTCATAGGAAACGTAAGGCTCCAGTAAAATCTGAAATTGGTGACGTTCATAAGGCTGAATCAAAGGATAAAGAGCTTCAGGAAGCAAATCCACCTATAAGTACTTGTATCAGTCATGATGGGGTTGTGAATGTAGCTCCCTGTCACGCTGAGACAACCTTGGACAAATCCCTATCTGACAAGTGCTTTAGTACACCTACAAAGGTAGAGGGAAAATTAACCAAAAATGAAGATGTTGATGCTGTTAATTATGAAAACCCCTCTGAGCTATATACTCCTCGAAAACATGGTGATGAGTCCATGCGTAAACTAGAACAATTAGCGTAGGTGTGTTGTGACAAAGGGGTTTTGAACCAAAAGGTCTTGTGTTTATTCGTACAAGAAGAATTACTATAAGTATGAATACTACACCTACAGCCTCTGTTCCTATGGCCACTCAACAGAGTACTCAGCCAGTGATTGTCCATCTTGAGGATGATGTTCCATCATTGGTTCCTGAAACCATGCATATGGATGAACCTACTCTTATAGAGAATAATTGTGAAAATTTGGCTAAAGACATTACAGAGTTGGGTAAGTTTGAAGCTGCACCATCGTGTATCGACGCTTATGGTTAGGGCCCCGAGCCATCTTTTATGAGATTTCCATCACCTGGTCAAGATATAGATAATCTTGATTCTTCTCAGGCAGATGATTCATGTCACTACAAGGAGGAAGAAACTCTCCAACAGGTCCTTGATAGGGTATATGAGACTAAAATTGCAGAATTGAAAAATGAACTAAAAGAGTGTCAAGCAAACGCCGCCTTGAAAGAGGTGGAAAATAAGACATTCAGGGCATATTTATTAAACTGGATTAATAGATGGAAGGACATGAACATCAAGAAGAACTAATACAAGAAAGCACAAAAATCAATGATAGATACAAACCAACACTTGCTCGAACAAGTAGAACGACAGAAGCTATTAATCATCAGGCTCAAAGCCAAACTTTCTGAAGCCAGAAGAGTGATCAATTTACAAAGTAGAACCTGATGATTGTTTCTATTTTTAGTTATATGGTTTATCTCTCTGTCAACAAGTAATAAAAGCTTTTTAAATGCATGCCTGCAAAATCGCAGATTTTGGAGGCACACACATAATTTATTGTTCTTTTGTTATTTCTGTTAAAATTTATTTTAAATAAGATTATCTTGTTTGTTTAAACAGGTGGACATGGTATCACTATTCTCAGAAAATACAAGATATTTTGGATCTCAGTTGGAAGACGTTGATGCTTCTTGAATATTGGAATTTCGACATAGCGACGAATGTGCCAGTTCCTTTAAATTAGCAGATTTTTTAGGCTAGTCACTTTTTATTATTGTTATCCTATAGTGACAAGTGTATGTTGAAGAGATTTGATGCACTTTAATAGTGATAGGACTCCTATAGTATTGCATACAACATTTATGAAAAAACTGAATCGAGAGACTCATGAGGTTATATATAAACTAGTAATTTTTATGTAAAAGAGGATGGAGTGATTGAAGAAAAACATATTTGAAATATTATTTCAGTGTAGGAAGGAGCAAGTCGACATAAGTCAACTTGGATGAAGATTGAATTAGTCGGCTGATCGGCTAAGTCGGCTCATCGACTTAGTCAGCTGATCGACTAAGTCGGTCTTCGTCCAAGTCAACTTATGTCGACTTGCCCCTTCCTACATCTAGGAAGGAGCAAGTCAACATAAGTCGACTTGGACGAAGACTGACTTAGTCGATCAGCCGAATAAGTCGGTCTTCATCCAAGTCGACTTATGTCGACTTGCTCCTTCCTACATTCAGTACTAGTTTTGTTCCTTACTGAGGTTTTGTCTTCGGAGGTGGAATGTGACCGGAAATCCTCAGACTGGTATCGTTAATCGGTATTATTTTGGATAATTTTATCATATATTTCAATATATAATCTTCTTCTTATACTTTTGATGCAGTATACTTGGTTGTGCTTGTATTCATTAATCGATATTACACTTTGTCAATACAATATTGTATTTAAATTAGTATGTTATTATAATTGAATTAATCAGTGTTTCTATTGAAAATTCGAGATATAATGATATACATATTCATGTTTGTTTTTTATCTCATTCATATTTTTACAATGTTTTCATTATAAAAATTATCTTTTATTCAAATATTTAATGTTGTTTATTAGTTGTTAATTAATTAAACATTTCAGAAAATCAAAATAATTGCTTATTTTGATTTCTCTGTCAAGGTAACTTATAGCAGAATGATTTAGTGTGGAAGGTTTAAATATTTTCATTTAGATCTTACTCCTTTATCTTTCTGTTCATCATTATATTAATTAATAATTATTATAATATTCAAATTTCTCTCAGCTGGGATAGGATAGTTTAGTTAGTGTTATTATAGTGTAGTTTATATTTAACAGTTGTTAAATAGAATTTGTGTAATTTTAGAATAATTTTAATAGTCTTTTATATTTAGAATATTAAATATAAAATCCTCAAAAATCGAAGACTTTCCTTAAGAAATCAATTGTAGGATAACTTAGGTAGTTGAAAACTAATTTTAGGGTTTATTTAGATAGAAATAACATTAGGATAGATTTTTATTGAATTTTAGTTTCTCCTTAAGAGAAAAATTCAGTTGGTAGCAGGACCATAACCTGCGAGATTTTTCTATCCCAAACACACGGGGAGCTGCTTTAAGCTACTTGTGTGGGATTAATCTCCTTGTTGGCCTAGGTTAGAAAATTAGGCCAATAGGATGAAAATCCACCTCCACCTGCTCATGTTCCTCCAATTGCACCAGTACCAATACTTCCTTGATGGGTCTGTTCAACAAGTGAAGCAGCTGGTGATCTTGCAAGTGATCCTAGAGATCAATGTCAAACACATTCTTAGTTTCAGCGAGCCTCTTCTCTTTTGGCTCAAGTTTTCGAGAATCATGATCCAGAAACTTTTACAGAAGCTTCAGGAAATCTAGATTGGGATGCAGCTATGGATGAAGAATATCCTTCCTTAATGACGAATGATACTTGGAATCTTGTTCCTCTTCCAAAAGGAAGAAAACTTGTCAAATGTAAATGGGTCTACAGAACTAAGTATGCATCATATGGAAGTGTTGAAAGACTTAAGGCAAGGTTAGTTGCCAAAGTTTTTCCCAAGTTGAAGGGATTGACTACAATGAAACCTTTTCCCCTGTAGTAAAAATGAACTCCATCTGCCTTGTTCTTTCCCTTGCAGCCTTACATAACTGGGAATTCCATCAAATGGATGTCAAGTCTTCCTTCTTACATGGTGATTTACATGATTAAATTTACATGGAACAACCTCTTGGATATATTCAGAATAACTCTAGCCTTGTTTATCTCCTTAAGAAATCCTTATATGGCCTTAAGCAAGCTCCTAGAGCTTGGTATGCCAAGATGGATAGCTTTCTCATTGACACTGGTTTTTCTAGATGCCATTCTGACCCCAATGTCTATACCAAGAAAGTAGGAAACCATCTCATCATACTTGTTCTTTATGTTGATGATCTTATCCTTACTGGTAGTGACCCTAAACTTATAACCCATGTGAAATCCAGTCTTAATCAAAATTTTGAAATGTCAGATTTAGGACATTTGCATTATTTTCTTGGTCTCCAAGTCTTGCAAACCAAAGAAGGAATCTTTATTTCCCAGTCTAAGTATGCTTGTGACCTTCTTCGTTGCTTCCACATGGAAGATTGTAAACCAGCCCCTTCTCCCTTCCAGTCTGGAGTCAAACTTTCTGCCACTTGTACTTCCCTTGAAGTAGATGCCACCCTATATCATCAGCTTGTTGGTAATATTTTATACTTGACTCATTCCTATCCTAACATTTCCTTTGCCGTTGGTCGTGTTGCCCGTTATATGCAAACTCCTCATGAAAGTCACTAGAAAGCAGTAAAAAGAATACTTCGATATATTCAAGGTACA
This sequence comes from Pseudotsuga menziesii, assembly GCA_001517045.1. Taxonomy (NCBI): domain Eukaryota; kingdom Viridiplantae; phylum Streptophyta; class Pinopsida; order Pinales; family Pinaceae; genus Pseudotsuga; species Pseudotsuga menziesii. The sequence goes on along the minus strand of LPNX010353600.1, from coordinate 406,238 downwards.
ATTCAGTATGGGATTCAGTACAGTACATGGGGGAAACCTTTGTTGGTTGGTTTCACTGATTTAGATTGGGTCGACGATCCTAATGATAGAAAGTCTACTGTAGGTTATGTTTTCAATCTGGGATCTGGACCTGTCACTTGGGCTTGTAAGAAACAACAAGCTCTTGCTCTTTCTTCAGCAAAATCAGAATATCGAGCCGCAGTTAATGCCAATCAGGAAGCTTTATGGCTTTGACAGATCCTTTTAGAGTTTGGATCCAAGCAATAGAAACCTACTCCACTTTGGTGCGATAATCAAAGTGCCATCAAGCTTACCAAAGATCCAGTTCTACATTAGCACAACAAACACATTGAGCTACACATGCACTTCATTAGAAATCATGTTCATGATCGTGTTATTGAAGTGCTCTATTGCCTAATAAATGATCAAGTTGCAGACATCTTCACCAAGTCTCTTACAGAAGCAAAGTTTTATAAACTTCAGTTTATGTTAGGAGTTCAGGAATGTATCCTTAAGGGGGGATAGGCTCTAATGCCTCCTTCCTTCTCCTAATAGTGTCACTTTTGTAAATCCTTCAATCCTATCCCAAGTTGTTCTTAAGGGGGGATGTTAGAATATTTAGACACTTAGGAGTTAGTTAAGATCAACTTGTGTAATATATCCATTAGGTAAAAGTGTGTTTCTTTAGTATGCATTAGTACGCATTTGTAAATATTTTAATCCGATGGTCACAATATGTTCTAGACATAGAGTGATCTGATGGTTCAAATTCTCTTAGATCATACCTACCATTGATCTATGGCTTAACACCCGATTGGTCTATGATCTCTATTTAAAGAGCATAGAGGGTCCTTGGCTAGTTGATCGATTATGAGAAGCTCATAGGTAACTTTCTTTCTTTTGCATAATAAATTTCTCCAAGTAGCTATTTGGCTGCGACCGTGGACTGTTTCCCTCTTGAGGGTTTTAACCACGTGACAAACATCGGTGTGTTGATCTATGATCTATTTGTCTAAATTGGTTTCTCTTGGTGTTCGGTCCTTTTGGAGTACCCTATGTACCCTAACAACCAGTATAGTAAATGGTAAGGATTCGAAGCCACTAAATGAAGGTCATTAGTGTGATCATCGGAACAAGTTTGAATGGTGTCATACATAGCTTCGTGCAGGCTCAACGAGGTGGAATCAACAACATTTTGTCCCTTGGGCTGAAAATCAAATGAGGAAATCATATGTATTGTCGCAGTATCCGTGCTAGGAGGAGTAGAGGGAAAAATTCCCATAAGGGATGAATCCTTCAGCATACCTACCCCAATTGACTGGTAAGGAGGAGGGGACTGACCTAACATGGGGATGTTATTAGCTGTGGAAGTAGTGGCATCCGGTGTACAGAAATCAAGCTGGTCAATGGTAACAATTCTCCCAAGATGCGGGAATTGGACCGTTCGAAATACTATTGAAGCAAAAACATTCATGGCATAGAACCAATTCCTTCCTAAAAGGAGGTTATAATCCAAAAGGGCATCTACCACTTCTACCTAGATGGAAATGGTTTTGCCCCCCAGCTCAATCATGAGGGCTGATATGAAACCATGGTGTTGGAAACACCATCCATAAAAGGCTTTAAGGGTCGTAGGTGATGTAACAAGCTCGGGAGAGCCAAGAGCTTTCCAACAAGTCAGAGATAACACCGAGGTCGAAGCTCCTTCATCTAGTACCGTTCGAAAGACTTTCTTTTTGACTAATTTTGTAATGATATGAAAACCAATTTTATGCGGTAATCTAGGCTTACAGTTCTCAACATTGAAGTGAATCAAGTTAGTGTTATTCGGGTCTATAGCTCCTAATGCGGTCAACAAGTTCTTGCACTGTGTAGGGAAAATTCTGAGTACTTCTAGGGTAGACATTGCACAAGATGCCTGAGTGAGATCTTCAACCACATTATAGAATTAAGCAGCTCGGGAATTGGGATTAAAGACAGCCTTCCAAAGAGTACTCTTTGGTGGGGACAAAATCATGTCGAGAGTAGGCTTCTCGATAGACAAGGGGATAGTAGACGAGGATTCCGGAGAACTAGTAGAGGGAGCTTTTCCTAAAGAAGATTGATCTTCTTTCTTATATGTGGCTTTATCATAATTCTGGCTTTGAGTTTGCAGATGGATGGTATCTAAGAACATCATACGAATTTACTCTGATGAACTTGAGTTACCCTGGTTAGACATGTGGTCTACCAGCTATTGTTGAGAGGGAAAGGGATCTGTAAGTACTGCAGGTGCGGGATTAGACTTCAAAAACTGGGAGATTTCGTCCCGACGGGGACACTCCTTTGAAAAGTTGTCACCACCACACAATAGAGAAGGATATTTAACCTTCCTTTTCCCTTTTTCGTTTTCATTATTGGTTGATCATGGGGTCTCCTGTTGGTTTCCAAGTTTTTTATTTAGATTTTTACCTTTCTTTTTATTACCCAAGGTTTGAGTACTTTGAATAGAATTGACCTCGACAGAAACTTTAGGAGTCGAAGGAGTAGCAGTTTGTGTTTTCTTAGCAGGTTTCACTGTGGATGGGGACTAGATTGAACTGAAAATCCCATCAACAGGTACTTCTGCTGGTGGTTTGGCAGGGTCAGTGCTGGGGAAAGGAGCTTGAGGGATTAGGTCATAAAGAGTCCCGAATTGGGAATAGACCAAGTCTAGGTAATGAGCTCGACTAATAGCCTGCTCTTCAGTAATGGCACTTCCCATGGCCACATCTTAGGCAATAGGAGGAAATAAGGACTTAGTGGACCAATCAGCTAACAACTGATCAAGAATAGGGGCCTTAATAAGCCTTCTCTGCCTTCTCCACTCATGAATATGATTAGAAATGTGGGTTGAGGTGTTCTGTCATAGAGAAGTTAAAAGACCAGTTCCTGTTTCATAACAAATAGGGAGCTGAAAGTGCATAATAAATACAGTTTCCAACGAGCCAAAATCCACAAACGAATGTTGTGGGAGTTCAATATACCACTTCACGACCGTATCGATCAAAGTTCGCTGAAAGAGTTGTAATCAAACAGAATCATCCATGAGGGAGTTCGAGGAACACCACAAACGAAAAGTTGTAACATGGTTCCATGGATCTTCACCCTACTTCCCATCAAATTTTGGAATATTCAATGGTAACTTTATCGGAATGGGAGGCCACGAGGGATTGTGTCGAATGGGATCATTAATCAACTTGGAAAAATCAAGCAAGTCCAAAGTTTCTAGGAAAGGTAACTATCTATTGGGATTCACATACTGGTAATATTGATATGGCATATAATTACTAGTAGGGCCATAGGTAGACTGATAAACAGGTTGCTGTGAGGAAGAAACACCAAAGAATATTCCCATGGGCGGCAGATTTCTAGAATTAGGACCAATAGGGCCTCCAGGAGGAGGACCACTAGAGCCACCAGGACCACCAGGAGGCGGACCACCAGACCCTCTAGAGCCTCCAGGAGGTGGAAAACCTCCAGATCCACCGAAACCACTAGGTGGAGGTCCACCAAACCCTCCAGAGACATAAGGAGGAAAGCCACCAGGTCCCCGAGGACCACTAGGACCGCCAGGACCATGAGGAGGACCACAAGATCCTTTGGGACCATTAGGTCCCCCGAGGAGAGGACCTCCATAAGGTGGTCCTTCCATACCTCCGGCAATATGTATAGGTATCCCTCCCATGGCTGGCATGTAAGAGTAGTTGGGTTTCCCCCATGGCATAAAAGTGTTACTACGATATGGAACTCTAGTAGGATTAGATGGATGATTACCTATAGGTATTTGATAACCATAACCACTAGAAGACTGAATGGTAACAGGTTGTGCCCCCAAGGGCTGACCTAAAGTAGATGGGGGATTTACCACATCAGTGTGGGTGGGCGGGACAAAAACTGTAGATGTTTCTATGTTAGAGTTCCACCCTTTACTAGGTACAACTCTGGTATCAAATAACGTAGGTCGTTCCGAGGGTTTCCCCCCAGCATTCAAAGGTACTGACGAAACAGGAATTGAAGGTTGGACCCTAGATGCAAAATACTTGGGAGGATTTGGAACATACATAACAAAAGAGGTGATAGGGGTGGAAATTTAACCTGGGCTGTGGGTTGTTAATGGATGATCTATAATCGGTTCAATGGGTCTCATAGAATCGGCTAGTGAATGATATCCCATAAGAAGGGATGTGGAATGTACTAGTGTAGAGCCTAATAGGTTTTCAATCTGCTTTTCTACCTCCTATGCACGGAGAATAGTAGCACGGTATTTCTTGTATTCTTCTTCACTCTTAGGAGAACTTACACGGGTGCCAAATGAGGCAATGGCCTGTCCGATAGGTGTCTCCCAAAAAGGAGTATTAGGACCAAAGTCCGGATGGGTATCATCAACATGACCTTCCAAGGGAGGATGGAACAATGAATCTTCCCAAGAAGGATGTTGGACCAAGGGAGGCGAGTGTGAAGAATATGGTACTCCACTTTCTGCCACCACATTATCTCCCACTTGGGAGGTGGTAGCAACTCCTTGGTCGATAGCTTCCATTGGATTTTATCCTGAAACTGGGGTAAAATCAGGTGGCAAGCCCCATACTCTCCTGGACTGTCTTAACCCAGCCAGGTTGTACAGTTCCTCTCTAACCTAGGGTCTAAAAATCTAGAAAAAACACACAAAAAGACTTCCCTACTCAAACTAAAGGTAAAAAACAAGCAGACTTAAAATGACAGGAGGAGTTCAGAAGTCAGGTCTCTCACTAGGATTGTCAAGAAGGTGCCACTCATGATATACCTTGAGGGTACGTGCATAGTAATATCCCTGAATGTTGTTTTTCAGTGTATGGCTCCAAACAAGATGGACAAAGGGCTTTTCTCAGATAGATAAGGTACCCTAGTGGGGTCTCCCGATATACTCAAGGTATGTTGGAGCTCGAATCGATAGTAGTGCTGTCTAATGCATAACCATACACAAGTAGCCTTCTGATATACAATCGAGTATGTGAAGTACCTTTCTATATACCTCAAGGGTACGTGAAAGGCCGTTCGATATACCGATGGTACATGGAAGAACCGAGCGAGTCCCAGAATGTAATGATGACAAATAATGATAGCTCCTACATTTTACGATGCCCGAACACATCTCTAACCTATCACTCAGGTTACTATGTAAATTTTAACCTACAACTACCATTAATTTTAACTTGTACAGTTAGGTGAATGCATGATGTTTTGACAGAAAATTAAAACCATGCAATATGCTTGTGAAAATGTTCACTTTACTGTTCAGTATGCCTACTTACAGGAGGGAAGAGAGTGTTTTTATTTTTGTTTCAAAACCAAAAATAATTCCAATCAACAATCATGAGCATCAAATCAAAGACAAGCAAATACTTTCACATCCAACAAGCAAGAAGTCGATGAACAATGTGTTCTTCTTTTAGTACATGCAATGAAAAGAGAGTTCAATGAGCACCCTAACTTTCAGAAAACAAGAAATCCTTCTTTAAGCACAACCAACAAGCAAGAAGTGGATGAACAATAAAAAAGACTAAACAATTTTTTGAAATTCCACTCAAATCAATATTAAACCATCAAAGCAGCAAGCCGCACACATCAGATTCAATAACACAAGCCTGATAACAGAACTGAAAGCAATCAAAATGCCAATTTTTGACAAATAAAAATGAGGAAAAAGAGTTTTGGACTAATGCCTACCTAGCACCACACTTCGTAGGTGTTGACGGAGTGTTTCCAAGAAAGCACCACTCCTTGCAAACCAGATACAGGTGGTGGCACCGCTTACTTCTCACTATGTTCAATCAGTGGCACCACTCCTCATACAAAGCATGGATGCAGTTCCCTGTAGATGGCCAAAAAAAAAGAGAACGATGGATCAGATCAAAAAAGACTAGATCGATCCAAATACTATCGAATTGAATGTGGTAACAGAGAATAAAAGACTGAAATGACTCAGATCTCAATAGATTTGGAAATTTCAAACCCAAATAATACAAATCAGAAAGTAGATCTGACTGAAAAGAGTTGAATAAAACGAGCCTGGATTAGGACAAGAGTTGCAGACTAAGGAATATCAGAACAACTAAATACAACTATTCCCCAGCGGAATTGCCAAATTTGTTAGCTGGAATATTTCACCTCCTGCGGAGAGCAAGGTGTTCCACTGGTCTGAATGTTTCAGATCCAGAACAAATAGATCACAGAGGATGATAACTCTCCCTAGACACTGTAGATATTTGGAATACAAGGCTTTGATAGTCCACCTATGTACCTGTAATCAAGATCAACACGAAACGAATCAAAGCAACCAGAATATGATCTACTAATCTATGCTAGTGACTAAGGAATCTAGCAATATATATATGAAATCAAACATCAACAATATATATGGGACATAAAATCAACTTGCATTAGAAAAATGATGAAGTTTACAACCAATCCTTAGTGTTGACATGCATCTCCATGAAACCATCTCTTCATCCCCAAAATCTTCGACTCTAGCTCTCTATGCTCTCTCCAAATGTTCTTGGGCCAAGAATCAATCCAACAACATAACAATACCTTCAATGTTCTCCCCTCAACCATGGCTATGAGCTCATATTTATAGGGTTTTAATGGATAGAGATGGTTGAGAAATTAGTGGGTGAGGTGGCCTCTAATATCCTAGGATGAGGGATCTCGAGGTCAACCAACCCACAATAGTAGGGATAAGGGATATCTTGAGGATTATCATCTAGAAGCCTCAAGAAGCTTCTCTTTTTCCCTTTTTACCCAGGGTACCGCGCTTCTCCTTCTATGATAGAGCGGTTCTGGTAATAACCACCTATGGTCCAAGGGTAATGTGTGGCGGCACCGCTTGTGGGAAACTGATGAAAGGCGGTGTGAGTAGGGGTACCACTCCTGGATAAAGGGGCATGCGCAGTGCTGGGAATTTGTACGACAGACTGATAAAAAACCATTTAGTTTCCACTCCAGAAGTTGGGATTCAGGGCAAGTAGGTATGTCAAATGTCTTATCACATGATGGTGACAGGATTTTGGTATAACATTTATCCCCTATGAGAGCTATTTAGGCTCTGTTTAGGGGTTTTTAAGCCCTTTTTCATTTTCTAAGTCTTCTTGAGGGTGTGGGGGTCAAATGGGGTCAAATGAGGGTCGTGTATGGGTGTCCTTGGGTGGTGTAGGCCATGTAGAGCTGAGTGAGGAATTTTTTGGGTTAACACAGCCCATTCTACACCCTGTTTTGTGCCTACTTTTGCAACCACTTTTGCATCCACTTTTGTATTCAATTTTACGTCCAATTTTGTGCCTAGATGTTGAAGAGGACAATGAGAATAATGATGATGATATTCACAATGAATATGACTATGATCATGATGATAATGTTTTTGATGATGACGGGAATGATGACAATTATGATTATGAAAATAATGATGATGATTATGAAAACTATGAGTATGATGATGATGATGATGATCATCATCATCATCATATTGATAATGATAATGCCATCATTGATGTTGACGATGATGGAAATGAAATTAATGATGATGATGATGGTGATGATGACAATGACAATGAAAATCATGATGATGTTAAAAATGTCAATGATGATGGTGATTGTCTCCCAAAATAGAGTTTTTAATTCTCATGCATCGATCGTATGTGTTCTCTACAACCTTTTCCACTAATCACATATTTTGGGTTGATGATATTTCTTATGCCAAAGGTAATTATAAATAGTTGATGACAATTTTGATAATCATGATGATTAATATGGAGACAACAATGATGATGAAATGAATGATGATTGTGATGATAATGACAATGATGATGGTTATCATGAAATTGACAATGATGATGATGATGCTTATTACAATAACTATGATGATGGAAATTGCCATGAACCTGACGAATCTTCTCAATTATTAAGATGACATTATTGCCATCATCATAATAAGTATGTTTTTGATTGTCATCTAGATCACCATCATCATTATCTAGGTCATCATCATCAACAATGACATGAATGATGATGAAGATGATCGTGATTCCATTAATGATCATGACGATGATGATATACATAATGATGACAATGACAATGACAATGAAAATGATGATGACAATGTTGTCATTATATGAAGATGATGAAAATGATGACTATTCATTAGAGGAAATTTCAACTCAAAATGGGCCTCCTAAAAAGAATTAATAAAATAATAGTTAAAATAATAAAATAATATTTATTAATTTTGGAGGAAGAAAAGAAAAAAACTACTTTTTGTTTGTATTTTTGACATATCTCCCCGTTTTTTTACTTAAATTTCGATCGGGAGAGCTTGTTGGATGTGGAATTAAATTCCACATCCAACGAGTACCCACTCGGCATACTTTTGATGGACCCCTCTACCCCAAAAACAAGAAATACCTGAAAAAAATGGAATGATGATGTCATCATTTCATTTTTTCAAGTATTTCTTGTTTTTGGGGTAGCGGGGTCCATCAAAAGTATGCCAAGTGGGTACTCGTTGGATGCAGAATTTAATTCCGCATCCAATGAGCTCTCGTGATCGAAATTTGAGTAAAAACACGGGGAGATATGTCAAAAATACAAACAAAAAAAGTAGTTTTTTTTTATGATACCTATCCCCAAATTTATATTAAAAAAGTGTTTAAGACCTATACGGTATTTCAAATTTAAAGCAATTTCATTGGCTAACACATGATGACATGGAATTTGAATAAAATTTAAAAGGCCCATTTTGAATTGAAATTTCCTCTAATGTCAATGATGATAAGAATGATGGAAATGATTATTTCAATGATCACTATGTTGATGATGATGATCATGTGATCAATCATCATAATCATCATCATGACCTTGATGATGTTTATCATCATCATTGGTCATCATTTTTGGACTCACAATTGCCATTAGAACAAAACCCGCAAGTGTTAATGTCTACCACAATCGCCAGAGTTAGGACCTCGGGAGGTAATTAGTTTGTGTCACAAAATGCACAGGGATAATTGAACCCAATTTCCAACAATATTCCCCCCCCAACGTGAGCCGGGGGAGTTTCTAACCCTTGACCTATTGCTTTGATACCATTTGTTGGACTCACGATTGTTGTTAGAACAAAAACCGTAGGTGTTAATCTCTGCCACAATCGCTAGAGTTAGGAACTTGAGAAGCAATAATTAGTCCATGTCACAAAACTCACAGGGATCATTGAACCCAATGTAAAACGATCATAATCATCATGATTAATGATTATGACAATGACAACAACATGGATGAGGATGATGATGAAAAAAATGACGACAATGAATACAATGATGAAAAAGTCAATGATTATGACAATGATGTGATTAAATAGAGATGATGATAATGATGATGCCAATAGCAATGATGATGATGATAACGATGATCGTAATGATGATGATGATAGTGAAGGTAATGATGATGAAATCGATGAAGACTGATAAAACAATGATGATGTGATTATATGGTGATGATGACGACATTGATGATGACGATGAGTATTATGACATTGAGGACTACGATGAGGACGATGACATTGATGAAGATGATAATAGTGATGATGAAAATGATAATGGAAATGACATGAATGGTAATGTTGTTGATTATGATCGTGACAATGAATATGATGATGATGATGAGGATGAAAATGGAAATGATGATGATGATGATGACAATGACAATGACAATGAAAATGATGATGGCAATGACAATGATGATGACCTAACAATGATGTCATGATGTGTGGGGGGGAATTAAATGTATTAGACCAATTTATCTACTTATGGGGCTCGCAGAACATGCTTGGGTCCCAAGGATACCAAACAAGGCATGTGTAGAGAATATTTGTCATGTTAGGAAGACGTGGTGTCCATTTATACATTTTTCACACCAAGGTTGGTTCTCATGCCCCAATCCATGTTCTAGAGTAGAAAATACATTGTTAAATTTTAGTTTGTTTCCTAAGGATCGTTGGCCACGCATAAGGCCCCATACTATCATGAATTCCCTATATAGGTAAAATACTACCTCCATGTGGGATATGGTTGATGTTTAAAGCATTCATAACTTATAACAATGATTGACCACATTAGAGAAATTGTATTTTTTTAAACTCTACGAACTACATTCTTAGAAATAAAATTAGATTTGATTGGTAAGGTTGGAAAATATGATCAAATAGGATTAGAAAGAAAGGTGATAGGAGAATCAAATTATTGACATGTAGAGATTTATACTCGACTACAGTAAATGTAGGTATGGTAGGTTATAAAATCCCACTGACAAACAATAAAATAATTGAAGATGGAGATGGTAATAATGATGAAGATGGAGATGACAATGACAATGAACATGACATTGAACGTGGTGATGAATATTATGATGATGGAATTTCTGATGATTTGATTATATGTTGAAAACAACATTTGAAAAAATAGACACATTATATTGCGATGACACTTGAGTGAATGAAAATTGCATCCACATTAGAATACCAAATCAACTACATTTAAATTATCCTTATGCTAGGTTTTATAGGTGCAAGATTTGGAACATTATACTAGTATGACTCTAAAGTTGACACAAATGATGTACACTTTAGAATCCCAAATAATTCAATTTAAATTATCCTTGTGTTAGGTTGATAATTATGATGACGACGATGATGAATCTGATGATCACCATCATTGTCGTCATTGTCATCTAGTTGACCATTAATTGCATCTCCTACCCAAAAAACCCTTAAAATTTCCATTATTTCTAAGTCCCTCCAAACCTATATAGAATATTCATAGGACACAATTAAATGATAGCTTGATTCACCACTTAGCATGGATAAACAATATTATCTAGGTCCATTTCTATTTCTTGTTTATTTATTATCCCAATTTAATACCTTATTATTATAGCATGATTTTTTGCACCAAATACATTATGATTTGATGGTATTTCCTTGTCCCTATGCAGACTCAATATACTCCATTTACTCACCATTACCCTTATTCTCTATGTTAACCCCTTGTTGACACACTTCAGTTGGCAGGGGTTCACTCACTGTCGACACCCTTCGACACAATCTCCCTAAAAACCAACCTGAATAGGTTTTACCCTATCCAACAACACCTGGGAAGAAGGTGCAGTCTCACCCATGATGTTTGAGGGAGGGTTGTAGGAACCACATTTCCGCAGAATGGAAGAGGACTTGTGCACTTAATCTCTCTCTATTCCAATACCACTCAGAGATCTAGAACAAGGGGTTTTTACTTGAACATTTATTCAAACTATTCACCATTATTCACACCAAATATAGTATCACATCATTCTATCACTCAGAAAAGAGATTGACATGCAAGAATTCATTCATCACATAAATACTTCTCATCATTGAGATAATCAAAACCATTAAGATATTAGATCATAGGACATTAAACATTCAGATCGCACGAGTTAACTACAAGACTTGAAAACATCATATATCGCATCGTAGACAAAGAAAACATAGATTTTAAACCAAAATTCTTATCATATTAACTTCCATAGGTCAAAATACATCTCTAAAACACATCCTCTGGTTGACAGCCTCGGACAAAAAGAACAAAACACATAACGGTTCGTTCACAAGACACATATTCACATAAGACAATATGATCCTATAATTGATATCAGATGATCCATATCACTATCACTACATTCCTATCTCCATTTATAGGCTTGTGCCTTTTACAAAGAGGTCCACTTGGACCGAATCTTTAACTAACTTGAACCAAAATTACAATAATGCGACCAATCCGACCACTTGTCGACATATTCCTCTTACATGGTTTACTTTTACCCTTGTCACTTTCTCCTATGTCACACTATGCACACTCGACCCCTTGCCAACATGGCCCCAACATAAAACTTGTGGCTCACCCTTGAGCCATGTCTACTGGATATCAAATGTTCATGTATCTTAGCCTTGAAGTCATCATATTGCTTCTTGACTTGCTCGAGTGATTACCTGGTACATGTGCAGAGCGTTATGCAATATTCCATGTCTTGATTAGTTAGATTCTCTACAATATTCTCTCCCACTTGCATGCGGGACTCTTGAGTTGTCACGAGTGCATCCATAGCCTTTAGTGCCAACTATTCATCGATATCTTGGAATTCATATATCTATGTAGTTTGGGACTGGTGCCTTTCTTGTGCTTTGTTGACTTGTTGTTAGAGAACCTTCAATTCTACTGCCTTGTTGACCTGCACAACTAGGGGCATATTTTTTAGGGATACTTGCATTGCCACTAGTTGATCCTCTTCCTCACGAGTTTGTGCACCTAATTGTTGCAATTTCTCATCCTAGACTACACTCATGCAAAACTACGTGGTTTTGTCTGCTATTGTCTTTTCCATTCTTTCACAATCCTCAATATAATTTATTGCATCCTCTATATTACCTTTGTGCTATACGACCTCCTCTAGTGATGTACTCGGAACTGCACGAGCTTGTAGCTCCTCTCTTTACTTCTTTAATTATGTGATTATTTGTCCAAGTCACAATATCTTTGCTTCTGCAAACATCTCTAGTGTGATGTGTGGAATTTCCAAGCATGTGACCACGATGGCCCTTTCTAGTCACTCTTGTTCATCTAAGACCTTTGATTTTGAAATGATTTCTACCTCTTGTGCCTTCTTCATATGCTCAATTTCCTCTTTTACTTGAGCGAATTTTCCTACTATTTAACTAGCATATCACACATAATCACTTCTCGATCTGTCATCTCCTCACTAGATGCCTTCTGCAGTCACAAAATCATATGCATTGGTAGCTCATTAATGTTGAGAATGATCACATCAAATTGTTTCATTGTTGTGTCAACATCTTCCCTTCAAGACTCCAATGCACGTGGTGGAATCTGCATGATACTTACCCTTTTCCCCATACTAATCTCTTCTTCTCTTTGCAACACTTCAACTTATGATACCTTCTCGACTATAGAATTGGCCAGGGATTGCAATAATCCCTTAACCTGGTGGAAATACTCAGTCTAATGTTGTTTCAGTTGCTCTTGTCTCTCAGTAGTCTCTGTAGTGATCGTGGCTAGTATGCGACTGACCTGGTCATCTACCATCTTAGGTGCATTTCTTCCCTCTCCTTGTTCAAACCTTCTTTTGGTCCTCCCTTCTTCAAATTTTCATTCTACCTTAGAATCAGTCAGAGTCTTAGACAAACCTTCCTTTGATTCCTTGTCGAACTCCTTGTCTTCCCCTATTCTACTGGAATGTCGGGTGGTCAACTCGCTTCCATTTAAAACAACTCCTCTATACTAACCAACACTTTCCATTCGATGGGCCATTCATCAATAATGGCCTCCAATTCTTCATATGTGAGTTTATACAATGTGGTGAGCAATTTTCTTTCTTTGTCATGTCATGCTTGGATATGGATGGCATGTGGTCCCACCACAAATTGCACTATCCATCTATATTTCATCGCTTTCTCCTCAGTGAGATGCAAAACCTTCCTCACTCTGTCTTGAAGCATGTCCCAATACAAATAAAATTCAATGGTGCAATCAACCTATCACTCATAAACAGTCGCTTACCTTCTTATGCCATCATTGCATCTTTTGTTAGTTAATTCAACAGAAACAACAAACAATTCATCTAGAATACTTTGACCCACTTCTCTACGCATGCAATTACTCCCAATGTGCATTGATTGGGTCTATTATTTTGCACCATATTCACATCCAACAACTTGGTTGTGACTCAGACAACCTTGTCATTGATGGTATTGTTAATGTATGCACATTTATCCCTGACGATGTCATACTTTCTCTTCAACTTCGCAACTAACCTCTTATCATTGTCTTTTCCCTAGAAATACTGTGACAGATCGACACCCCTCGTTGGCAACCCAAGAATCTGCGATATTAATTCAATCATGAATGGTACCTTTGTGTTGAGCCAAATATACCCTCCATGGAAAAAAGGCAACAACTGCTTCACACATGCATTTGGTTCTGTTGAGCAGCCAAAATTTGGCATATGGGTGATTCCCAACAACCCCGACAACTGGAACCCCAGATCCCACTACCACGGTACTCTAACAAGTGGACCTCCATCTCCATGTGTTTGTTATTCATATAGTTTGGCTGTGCATTCTGGATATGCCATAATGTCATGGTCGTTCTAGCTAAACTTCATCAAATACGACACAATGTTCATTGTGGCATGCACCCCTTTTATTGTCGTAGGTGTCTTGATGGGATACCACTGGTTCTTTGAAAGCTTCATGTGTGGTTCTCTTTCCTGTCGTGGTGGTACATATCCTCGAATATCATCAAACGTTTCCCCTTTCCATCCTATGGAGTCTTCTCCACATGCCGTCAATGTCCCAGCTTCTGCTTCCACTTCTATGACCCTAGTGGTACTCTGCGTAGACCTATTCTTCTGTAGCAGAGACTTTGGATGATTTGCACCCCTCTTCTTCCTTACTATTCTTGGAAGTTCCTCTTGAAGACCTGGCCTTTCTTCTTCAATTAGTGTTCTCAATTGTCAATATTTATGGGTGCTATCACTAAAAATTATCTAAGCCATCATTGTAACTCTATCCCTCCCTCACTCTTCACTATGATCTGCTAATTACCTTCACTCTAATTTTCTCGACTATCACAATGGTTCATCCAACGCCCCTCTTGTCAACTCTTTTAAACTTGAAGACGCTTTTGTGAATGATATTGAACATCATAGACAAATTTTCCAATGATCGACTGAATCTGACATAGATTCTGCAAATCCAATGGTCTAATTCCTCATAAATGCACGTCTCATCCACTTGCGCCATTTCCTGTCTAGTTTAACTCCTTCATTTATTTCCTCATTTGACCCTATCACACCTAATCAAATGTCTCCAAGCATACTTTTTACTGAGACTCATGCATATTTTCCTCTTATGACCTTTCGTATTGTGATTAGCTCCTCTTCTTCCTATCTTACACATTTTTTTTCATTGCACAGGTTTTTAGACATGGTGTCACACCTAGATATATTGATAGGGTTTTAGCTAACTATGATTCTCCCATCTATTCAAATAGTCTATCGTAGTGATGATGTATTGTGCACACATCCTTTTTCCTAGTGGATTGATTAGTCCCACAAAATATAATTCTAACTTATCAAATCGCTGCAAAGTTACCTGAGGCACTAATGCCATCTCATCCTGAAGCGATGGCATCCCCATCCTTTGACAAACGTCCCAACTTTTTGCATAGTCTACGGTATCAATGTGCATGCTTGGCCACCATAGGCTAGCTCTGAGTATCTTCCTGGAGGTCGCACGACCTCCATAATGTCCTCCTGCAACTCCTTCATGTGCTTCATCCAATATATTTTCCTTCTCATGTAGTAGAACATATCAACGTATAATCTCATCTAACCCCATCTTGTAGAGTTGTCCCGTGATTAGCTTAAAATATCCAGATCAAACGACCAATTGCTTCTTTTGACTAGTAGTTAAATCATCTGGTGCTTTCCCTATCGATAAGAACTAAATAATTTGTTCATAATGGTAATCTACCATTCCAACTTTAAGCAATTTCACATCAAGTAAGCCATTCTTGATGCTGGTTGGTTCTTCACCTGTCTCAATCCTTGATAAATGATTGGGTCTAACATTCAATTGACCCTGCTTCACAATGATCTTGAAATCAGATTCTCGGAAGAGTGGAAACCATCAGTAGATCTTACCCCCCAACACAGGCTTGTTGACCAGTTATTTCAATGTTGAATGATTGGTAAACATCTAGAAGTGTTCTCCTAACATATAGTGGTGGAATTTCTGTAAGGATATACCATCGTCAATCCTTCTCATTCCATCATGGTGTAGTTCTTTTCCACATGTGATTACGTCTGACTTGCGAAACAAATTGGGTGGTCAATCGCTCCTTCATCTGGTTGCACCAAAATGACTCCTAATGTGACTGATGATGCATCGACATGGACATGAAATTCCTTCATCCAATCTGGAAAGACCAATATCGGTGTTGTGGGGATCTTCTTTTTTAGACTGTCAAGACTTCCTTGAAACTCATGGCTCCATTCAAATTTGGAATCCTTCTTTAACAACTTATCCATTGGTGTTGTAATTGCAGTGTATCCTCTTATGAACTTCCGGTAATACCCAATATGGACCAGTGTCTCCCTAATTTGTTTCACCGTCGTTGGTGGGGGAACACTCAAAGTTATTGTGGTCTTAGTAGAATCTACCAACATTCCTTCCCTACAGACATTGTTTCCCAACAAAATTCCAAATGACACACAAATTATACATTTCCGCAAATTTAGCAATATTTGATGTTGTTGACACCTTTCCAACATCAGTCCCAGGTTCGTAATATGGTCTTTCACCAAACCATAGACAGTCCAATCAGCCATATATACTGCCAAATGTTTTTGAATGAAATATTTAAATGCAGTGATGACTATCCTTGAGAAGATCGTAGGTGCATTTTTTACTCTAAGAGACATCACCTTGTACTAGAAACATCCCCATTCTATCACAAAAGTTGTCTTGTCAAGGTATTCCTTCACAATCTTTATCTGATGATATCTTAGAAAGCCATCTATGAATAAATAGATTTCTTGTCCACCCATTCCTTCCAGTACCTCGTCAATAAATGGTGTTGGGAACGGATCATGGAGACATGTGCCATTTAACTTCGAAAGGTTGACAAATATCCAAATTTCTCCTATCTTATTATCCTGAACAATGATCGAACCGATCCATTCTAACTCTTCCATAGGATCGATGAGTTCATCATCCATCATCCTGTCAAGCTCATATTTTACTCGCTCCTTGTATCCTAGATTCAATCGATAAAGATGTTGCTTTACTAGTTTCCCATCTAGCTTTAATGGGATATTCATTTCTCCAAACTCCCCTAAAATCCCTTTCATATTGGAAAATTTAGTTGTGATTAAGTCCCGGAACTCATGCAAGAAATCAGTGATCTTTTCCATAGTGTATTCATCCCAATAATCTCTGACATTGGTGAACATTGGGTCTTTATTTTTCCCAATCTTGACCTTTCATGTCTTGAGAGGTTGTTGGACTTTGTCATTTGGAATCATCAGTGATGCAATATCCTGGCTTCCTTCAAAATCTGTGATATTAATATTCCTTGGATCATACCCGTTGTCAGGTTCTGTTGATACAGTGTAACATTCTATCATCAACTGTATTTATGGCATCTCATGTGATTCTATGTGAAATGCCACCAGATCTATTTCCAAGAAAACATTACAGATGTGCTGAGGTGCACTATGGATTACTAGATCAACACTCATGAAGCTGAAAGTGTGACTGAAGTAGACGGTCAATTCTTCCCATGTCGTAATATCCCTTCATATTTCTATCGATACATACCATTTTCACGACATCTCATCTAGCATGTGAACAAAAGCATGTACCCACTCTTTTTTCTTTCCTTGACACCCACACGGTTTGACATGCGACCATATGATTATTGGTATCATTCCTTCCATCTTAGTTCTCACCCTGGTATTTCTTTGTTGCTCCAAATCAAACTTCCATCAATCTAAGAGTTATTGGCCATCCGCTCATTGATTTCTTATGTGTCTCCCATCATCTTGCTGGAGTGGTTTTTAGTGCTTCCTCCAGTGCCAATATTCGTTGAGTTTCTGATACTTTCTCTTAAAAATATTTGATAAAATCAGGTAAATTGGGTATCTCCTTATACGTTGGTAGGTCAGTAACCTCCATTGGGACCCAACATAGTGGCTAAGTAACTCATCCACATTTTTGGATTGATACATCATATGGTCAATTCTTCCAATTCTCGAGTGCATCGTCAGAATTTGATGATGTGGAGCTAGTATTTCACCATCCCAGCACCCCATCTATAGTGGGATGGATGTAATCCTCTAAAATATTGTATGCATGATCCCATCCTCCAACAAATTCCTCCTTTACTAGCTTGACATATCGTCTACCTTCACTCAAATCCAATGGGGAAATGAATCGTATGACATGATTCTCGAAATCGTCACTTTCTTCTTAAAGTTGATAAATTCCATATTATCACTATCCCAACCAATCCCCATCAAAATGGGACATGATTTACTTTCATTAACGATTTCAATAACGTCGAAGTCTACATAAGTATTCAGTCCTTCTACTTCGACAAGTAGGTGAGATACTTGATCAATTGGTGAAACTCTAGCCTAATTTTCCAGTCGTAGTTGTACAGGGGACCAAAACAACTATTGTTTCCCCATATGTCACCATGTATTCTTTATGAGGATATTGGAATCCGATCCTAGATCCAATATGAACAAGTCTACATCATAGTCACCAATTTGGACAATCATTCTCAGCTCCCTTCTAGTTTTATTTTTAAGCAGAGAGTTTATGGTGTAGTATTGTCGCCCTTTCTCTAGTTGGTATAGAAGACTTGATATTTTAGCTAGTGCATCACAATATTTATCTAACGATAAACCACTTTCTAAGAAACTTTGCAATGTTTCAACCTATCATTGTGGTCCTACTACTAGTGTCAAATCAAAAGTAGGGGGAATTTCATAGACATGAAACTTACCCGTATCCATTTTGATAATGTATCTTGCATCGAAGAATGTTTATTTCTCAGTGTCAACATCAAATTGCATATTTTTGAGCCTCTAATCAGATTTGTGGGATTGGACCATCATCTCATGTGGTCATGCCTCTTTGAGTTATGACTCCAAATTCTGTAGGTTGAGTTCTGGGTTCCACTAACATTTATCCTATGGTTGGTCCTTGATTCTGATTTTGAGGTTGGTTTGCATCCTGATTCACATTCTTGTTCACATTCTAGTTCTGATTCTATGGTGATGGAACATTATTCACTTGCCACTTCGCAATTAGCTGCACACAATATTCAATAGTATGATATGTGGCAGTACAATAAGTACATTGCAACTGAAGTTTTGGGAAATATCGTTGATAATTTCCCAATACTTCACAATTATATAATTGAACACGTCCATGAACTCATCCAGTACCTCCTCCTTGACCAAAGCCTCCATTTTGACCTCCTCATAATCCTCCTCGTGGCTGGTACTGTGGTTGATTAAACTACTTTTGTTGTTGATTAGGTTGTGGTTGAGTATATTGCGGTTGAGTATACTGTGGTTGTTGATGGTTATACTACATCTAATTGTACTATGGTTGTGGAGGAACAAATTGTGGTTATTTTAGTACAAAATCAGGTGGTTTTTGTGGTTGCAACCTCTCTTTCAGTCGGTGATCTTCTCCTTTCATGAAATACGTATCCATTATTTTCTCTTAGAGAAAGTCATATGCTCTACAATCCTTCTCTTCATGACCGACTAGTCGAAATAAATTGCAAAACAAATACATCAGTTTTCATACTACCTTTTAAAGATATACACATTTCTCATGTCGATGTCCTCGAGTTTGATAGATTCAACGCCATGGTAAAATGACTTAACTTAATGGATTAGGAGCACCATCCTGTAAGTAATCGTAGAATTCAAGACATTGATCCTTATGATGTCCTTATGTGCAACATTGAGTACACCATACTTCTTCAAGGATGTCCTTTCTCTTATTGATATCTTACAATTGAATCTTTATATTTTCCAATTGTGATTGAATTTTATTCAGCCTAACCCCCCTTTCGCAAACTCATGAAGCCTCCAGTTTCATCGCAATTTCTGAATCCTTCGTTTGAGTCGCAATATTCTACTGCGTCAATGGAATTCATATGTGTGGCACCAATGGTGTGATGAAACATTATTTGTGTTTCACATCGCTCATTCTGAAGCTAAAATTGGCCATCATCGTCTTGAACCACTGATCAAAATCCCATACCCACCCGTTTGTATATTTTTAGATTTCCTTCCACTCAGTAATGTGCTACGACTCATATTTGGGTTTCCAAAATTATTCAATTAACCAAGTTCTAATTTTCTCTAGTTCCTTCTGTTGATTCCCTATCGATACTTGTACAAAATTCATGTACCAATATGATGCATGACCTCAAAAATTTGTCACAAGTTCTCCCTTCTTAATGTCTTCATCTTTAACTTGCTTCACAATACATACTTCCTCGCAGAAAAACCAATACTGCTTGGGAGCTTCAGTCCCATTCCCATGGAACAAAGGGCGTTTTACGTCATCACCCTCCATCCCGGGCCTTCTTCTGGTATTCAATGATTTACTACTATTACTCCTGTGGTGAAACACATGGAATTCTTGTGATGATGTGGTGTTTCTTCCAGAATGTGGCACAGTGAACGGACGTGCAGGTACATTTTTTCTTTGGGGTGTTCCTTCCTCGGGCTCGGGCGTATCGTGGTCATCTCATTCGTCATTGTAGGGTCTCTTTGTCCCTTTTTATATTCTCTTGTATTTTTTTGTTTTGATCACACCAAAAATCTCCTCAATCCTTTGCCTCTTCCCCTGCTGGAACCTTACCCCACTTCGCAGAACACCACACTCTTCCTCAAATTCCCTCACATTCTCGTCGTAACTCCCATCCATCTACACCATATTATTTCATCCAAACCTTGTCTTCACAGTACCTGTGATGTCTGCACACCATATCTCTACTCATTCTAGTTCATCTTCAATATACCCTTTTCATATATGTGCATTTCAATCCACAATTATAAAGACAAAAGAAACCTCCCTCTAGGTCCCTGGAATAATTTCCTCTCTATGTTGCTATAGGATTTAACTGTGCCAATAGAAAACTTAGTGATATATCCTTCCAAGATGTTGTTGAGTTACACTTCAACATCCCTTGATGCTTTATTGTTGATCCCTTTTAATTGTTGAATCAGTTCAGGGGTCCAGCACGTAGGTTCACCTCCTTGGAAGTTCCTTTTCTGGAAGGTCAGCTGCACCAACCACTTGTACAGGATTATTGGGAATTCAGAAAAGAAAATTTCATGGATATCAAAGTAGAGATCCCTTCCCAACCAATCTTCTATTGTTAGTTTGGAGCTCTGATTTTCTTATGCTGTGAACTCTCAGGCCTTCTAATAGAACCAATCCTAGATCTCTGGTTTCATCGGGTGCCACAACATGTCCTCTTAATTCTCGCACTAAGGCCCCGACAATGGAACCATTTGTTGACACACTTTATTCGATACGGGTTCACTCACTATCGACAGCCTTCGACACAATATCCCTAAACACCATGAAGCATACAAATAATTCTAAACCCACATGATTGGCATTTTAACCCATAGTGAAAGTGATAATTGATATATATGATAATTTTTTACAATAATGGAGATAACCTTTTATAGGTTAATACACACCGCTTGATGAATCGATGTGACTCTACTTTAATTCACTAACTCTATATTTAATATTTAAAACAATGGTTTATAATTATTTAAATACATAACATTGCCATTGTCTTTTAGAATGCTTTGTCCTCAAAGCAAGGGTAAGGACAGGTATTGGAGTTTTCTTTCTCGGGTTGCAATCATTGCCTCGAATTCCTAAATGACCCTCCCTTCTTTCATATTAGTACTACTGGTGCAACATAAGGACTCCAACTTTCTGTAATCACTCCACACTTCAATAAATAATGGAATAATATTTCAATCTATTTCTTATGATCGTGTGGGTACCTATAGGGTTTAACATTGGCAGGGCTTGATCGAGACTTGATTTCGATGACATGCTTGATCTTCCTTTCTGGTGGTAACTCCATGGGAAGTTCTTCCAATACTTTTTTGTATTTTTGGATTAATCCTTGGATCTCTAGATGACCTAGTTTAACTACTTATGAAGTTAATAATTCCATCTCCTGGCATTGTACGACATACACTGGCACTCCCTTTCAAATTATCTTCTCCATTTTGTGGAATGACACAATTTGTGTGCGAGGGGGTTGGAACCCATATAATTTGTATCTTTCTCCTTGCCATTTAAACCTTATAAAGTGTTCTTGGTGGTTTTCTGAGTAGGTAGCTAGTGTTTTCAACCAATGAATTCCCAATACTGCATCAACTCCTCCTAAGGGTACTGCGTAAAATTTTGACTCAAGGTTATAGTCCTATATTTGCAGCTTAACTTTGTGGCATTTTCCCACTTTTTCGATCTTGTTTCCATCTGCTACCATTACCTTCATGTTGGGTACTAGATATATGAAAAGGTTAAGCCTCTTGGAAACATTTACGTCGATGAAGTTATGGGTACTTCCTGTGTCGAATAGGACAACAACATTATTATTTTTTATATGCCCTTTAAGTTTTAATGTCTGTAGTTGGTGTATCCCTGTTATGGATGAAATTGATATCTTGGGCATTTCTTCATCTTATGAATCTAATGGAGGATTCTGGATGTCACTTGTTTCTTCTATTTCAGATTCCTTTCTATCTGACTTGTCTTCCTCTTCTACTTCCCATTGATATAAGTTCTTGGTGGTCTCTTTTTTCAAACATCTGTGTCTTGGGTCCCACTTCTCTCTACAATATTTACACTTCCCTTCTTTCATTTGTTGGAAATCTAAAGTGGTTTTGTTGTCATTTATTAGATGTGGTGGCTGGTATTTGGTGTCTATCTTGGTATTTTGGATGGACCTTTGATCTTTGTCATGGTTCTTGTTCCACATCTTTTTCAATTTTTCCTCAATGATTTTTTCCTTGCGTCTCACTTTGTCCAAGGTTGATACATTTAATAGTTCTGGTTCATATTTAATATATGGTTTTAGTATATACACATAAGTCTAGAGGTGTTAACTGCCTGTGAATTCTGGCACACATGTCACCAGGGCTTCCCATTCGTCAGGGTATTCATCGACGTCTCCTTTTTGCTTCATTCTGGTGAGTTTTGCGAAGAAGTCCTTTTCTTTTAATCTTCAGACCTATTAAAGAAATCATTTTTGAACATTTTCCACTTGCACTTAGTTGTCTGTGTTGTAAAATTCCACCACATGTACCAGTTGTAAGCCCAATCTTGTAGTTGCATCGAGGCATATTTTATCATTTATTCATCGGTTGTGATATTGTGTATGGACAAAAATTCTTCCACTTTGTTGATCCATGCCATGCTCTATTTTGTGTTTCCATTGAATTTTACAATTCTAACTTGGGTTTCATTTGATATCCACTTCTTTTCAGAGGAGAGAGCGATTGTTTATGGTTTGGAGAGTGATCGTGATCAGACTCTTCTTGTGGAATATCTCTTATGGGAGGAATTCTCTTATGGTGACTTGAGTTTGAGGATGGTTGGTATTCCTTTGACCCCTTTCCAACTAATATGGTGATTGTTTCTTCCAAATGCTTCTTGAGTTTGCTTAACCCGGATTCAAACAATACTGTGATGTCCCTTTTTACTCCTTCCATCTCCCAAGATACTGCTTCGTTGACTTCTTTTTTGACAGTCTCTGATAATTTGATTTTGATTTTGTGTAGTTCGATTCAATTTGGATGCGTATTGAGTGTAAACCCTCAATATTTTTAGAACCTTGAGCTTGGTTAAGCTCTAATTTCACCATTCTTTCTTTAATTTCATTCATTTTTTCCATTTTTCTTATGCAGGGAGAAATTTTGTTTTATTAAGAATGGTGAGATATTATTATTTTTTTTTATTTTTTATTTTTTAAAGATAGTGAGGTTTAAGGAATAATAATTAATTATTATACAATAAAATATTTATTTTATTATTTTATATAATAAAACAAAAAATTGAACCATTATAAATATATTATAATAATTCAAATCAAAGCAAAACCTGGGCTGAAGCTGGAAAGCAAAACCATGTGTTTGTTTCACTTTATCTTTTCTTTTTTTTTAATTTCTTTTTCCTTTCTTTGTTTTTCTTTTATCTTTTCTTTTAAAAAAAAATTCTCTCTTTTCTTTTCTATTTTTTTCTTTTTTGTTTTTTAACATTTTCTTTCTTCTTTTGTTTTTTTGACAATATCCTATATTTTAGGGAAACCCTAAAACTAAATTTACAGAAGGTGTAAAAAATGGCCAGGGGCCATATAGATTTGATACCACTTGAAGCAGACAAAGACTTCTAAACCCACATGATTCGCATTTTAACCCATAATGAAAATGATAATTGATATATATGATGATTTTTTACAATAATGGAGATAACCTTTTATAGGTTAATACACACTGCTCGATGAATTGGTGTGAGTCTACATTAATTCACTAAAATTATATTTAATATTTAAAACAATGGTTTATAATTATTTAGATACATAACACACTGGCCTGGAAAGGTTTTACCCTATCCAACAACACCTACGAAGCAGATGTAATCTCACCCGAGATGTTTGAGGGAGGGCTATAGTAACCACATTTATGCAGAAGTAAAGAGGAGTTGCACACTTAATCTCTCTATGTCGCAATACCACTGAGAGATATAGAACATAGTTTTTTAATTTAACATTTATTCAAACTATTCACCATTATTCGCACCAGATCTAGTATCGCATCATTCCATCAGAAAGAGATCGACATGAAAGAATTGTTTCATCACACAAATACTTCTCATCATTCAGATAATCAAAACCATTAAAATATTAGATCACAACACATTAAAAATTTAGATCTCATCAGTTAACTACAAGACTTGAAAACATCATATATCTCGTCAGAGATAAAGACAGCATATATTTTCCAGCAACACTCTTATCATATTAACTTCTGCAGGTCAAAATACATCTCCAAAACACATTCCTTGGTTGATAGCCTTGAACAAAAACCCAGAAGACATAACAGTTCTCAAGACACAGATTCACATAATACAAAAGATCCTCCAATTGATATCAAATGCTCTAGATCCCTATCATTACATTCCTATCTTTATTTATAGGCTTGTGCCTTTTACAAAAAGATCCACTTCGACTAAATCTCTAACTAAATTGGACCAAAATTACAATAATGCAACGAATCCGACCACTTGTCAACATCTTCCTCTTTTGCATTTTACTTTGACCCTTTTTTCTTTATCCTATGTCGCACTATGGCACTCGATCCCCTCCCAACACCCCTTAAAAACAATTTTGAAGATACACGTGGGTCACAAGTCTACAACTTACATACACATAGCTTACACAACTATCACCCACGTACATTGGGTTTTATTCTAAAATATATATATATATATATATATTTGGAGTTTTCCCCATATAGTAAAAAATTACTTGATCCTTGGCCTCCCATATGCCAGGAAACACTCCAATTCGACCCTTCATTTCCTATTGAGGATCTATATATTGAGTTATTGTGGAGCATTGAAGGAGGAGAATTCTGGAGAGTAAAGAGATTATAGAAAAAAAATTCCCCATTCTTATATGCTTGAGTCTACAACCCTATATCCTTTAGGAATCCATTAGTGCTCTTTCCAAAGATTTCCATTGTGCTTGCGAGGTTTCCATTGCATGGAGGACTAAAGTGGTGGAGGCCCAAGGGGAGGGACTTGGTTTCGACGAGCTGCCAATAGAGGTTGTCATTTGTATCTATGTTTACAATAATATAAATATCCATTTCTCATCCAATTTCATGTTTGATTACAAATATTTTTATCTATGCATGTAATCTCTTTGTATAAATGTTTAAATTGAATATTTTAGATTAGATACTAACACATTTTATATCATGCTTGTATATATATTTGTTGTTGAGGACGAAGTATAGGGACACGTTTTGATTGAGAGCTCAAGGGTGGTCATCTTTGAACATCTGGTAGAGGTACAATTCTTATCCCTAAATGATTAGTTTATTTTATATATCTATCATGCCTAATAATGGATTTATTTGTGGTTTCATAATTTCTATTTTGGTTCACTCCAAGCCATAGGAATTTTTTATTCATAAAATAATTGGTGACTCCATGGAGGATTTATTTTTTGGGGGGGTTTGGGTGCATTTTTTGCTCAATTTTCTCTCTGTTTCTTTGTGTTTATATGTCTCATTTAGTAGTATGTTCATTCATTGACAGCCCCTTAAAGTGGTTTGTCTCTTGGTTTTTTTTAGCACTTTCTACTTTGTATAGGGGGGTGATAGAACAAACAATCAGGTATATACATGATTTGTAGTATACATATTCATGTACATGCATTGTTGTTCTTTAAAAAGTCACGTACATCTCATTTTTTGGTTGATTTTTTTATGTGTCGAGGTGTTGGGTGGATTTTGAGTGTGAATGAGTCATCATGGGTACCTATGTTGTCTATTGACTTCTCTTGTTGTGACCAGAGACCTCTTTTTTATTAATTTTTCTTTGAAATTAGATTGTGTCATTTATCTTCTTTTTGGTTTTTCCATTAGTGCATTAGTCTTTTAGTCTCTATTTCTTTCTTGGTTTTTGTTTTCTTCTTGCTATAGGAACTGAGAATGTATATGACTTTTATTGCATTTTCATTCATTTATATTGAAAATACAAAAATAATTCCATAGTTGCATGTTTACTTAAATATTACATATGCATTGAAGTTGGTACTTGCATTAGGTTTGCTTAGATGAGATTAGTATTCAATATTTCATATAAGAAGGATTGCATTGGGATTTGAAAAGAAAATATTTTTTGTGCAATACATTTAATGACATACCATTTTTCATTTCAAAACAAAGTTGCACTTTGCGTTATTTTTAGGTGTGCGCATTTTCTTTTATTGTTGAATCATAACATCACTAGTTGAATGTGATCCATGTCCCTTAAGTAATCATAGCCTCTAAAATTAACACTTAAATTAAAACTTATTACAACGATTTTATTTTATAGGGCGCACTAACAAGATTAGGTTTTAGAGTCTTAGAATAGGATGTTGTGAGTAAACTTCTAAAAGACTATGAAACAAAAAAATTAGTTGTTTGTCTAGGTGAGAAGAGAAATCCTTGGTATAATTAGTTTTCTTAGGAGGATCCTCTTATACAGGAGTTAAGCACAAGGAAACGTGCATGTTGGTGGTAGGGATAGCCCTCTACTACCTTCTATTGAGTGCCAGAGACATTTACAGTATCTTATTCGTATTTGTGGGATTTTGAGGTACCTTTGGTGCTTTCAAGATTTGGCATTTTTTACCCTTCCCATATAGTAGATCCCACGTGTGACTGTCCACCTAAGAACTTATTATATTGGGGTGACCTTAGTTTCCTTACCTAGGTATCACAAGGGGTGATTGTAGAGATTATTATGTTATTGTACTGTCCAGGTAAGGGTTATAAATCAGAGTCTCTTTACGCATTGAAGTTGAGGGCCACTATAATTGGTTACACACCTGTGCTTGTAGTGTATGGTAGTATCAAGCTCTGATCGGTGAGAAATACTTGCTACATTCAGGATCTCACTTGTCCTCACTCTTGGATTGTTTGCTTCTGACCTAGTTTTACTGAGGGGTGTGCTCTATGTGCACTAGTTGGATTTAGGGATTATAGCTACTTGAGTCTTTTTATTTGTTGGTCATCATTGATCGATTTCCATCATCCCCACCATTATTTAAATTTATCATGATTACCTCCTTGTGATCCTCTACCTCCTCTCTATAAGAGGATTAGAGACTTTAGGTAGTGTCTTTTCCGTAGAGGTTCCCACACAGTTGTTTTCATGAGTACTACTTAAAAATCCCTAGAGTTCCCTCCATCCCCATTGTTTGGAATTTGGAGAGGATACTTTGAGGTTCCTCCTTCATATACTATGTGTATTCTCGAGACTTTGATTTATACCAACCCTCATGGGGATGGTCTTTCTCGTACTACATGGCCACACTAATCATACTTTACCATCATCCATCAAAATTTTACCTCATAAAGGTCGAGTGTCGAGACTCAGTCAGTTCCCTCAAATTTAGGTCCTTTTATGTTCAGCATGCCAAACATTACTACTAGTATTATGTCACCTTTCCAAATATCTAGTGCAGACCCTGTTGTTGGATTGATGAGCACATCATCCCCTTACCTTGCACATCAATTCAAAAGTGGTCATATTCTACCTTTTACACCATATTTTGGAGGATTTTCACTTCCTTCATTCGGTCTTAACACCAGTTTTCATTCCCATGGGGGCGGTAGTGGATATTTGAGTATTGGGTCCACAACTTACATTCCTTCTTATATCCCATCATCCACTTCATGGATTCCTTCGAATTTATTTCTTATGACAAAACCTCCCTATGTCTCACATGGCCCCTCACGAAGATATAATCCATTTAAATTTGTTGTCCCCTCGTCGTCTGGTGCAATTATGTTGGAGGTCACATACCTCTGTAGGTGTCTAGGGTTCAACCTCTCTATCAATCAAATAACTATGGTTACATTGTTCCTCCTTCATAGGGAATACCTCAATACCAAATACCAATGCATCCTTATATGTGCCATATGGGAGGAGGCTACTATCCTATTGGTCAAGGCCATGGAATTTATCACAATCATCCCTATGTGAAGCAACCCTTCCAGGGAGAATGGAAATAAATGGAACAAACTAGGATCCCTTTTTAGTCACTTTGATTTTTCCTGACCTAAAGAAACTTACCAATGACCTGGTGTGTCATGATCCGATGTGGCCCATTGTTCCCACCAAATTCCTTCGGATATTCAAACTTTTGAGGGAAATAATGGTGAGGAACCTAATGAACATGTGACTACATTCCACCTATGGTGCTCTTTGAACTCACTTAACCATGATCATGTTCAACTTGGACTATTTCAATGTATCATGATGAGTTCTTCCATGAAATGGTATATACAGTTTCATGGGGGAACTTATCGAACTTTCAATGGTTTATCCTTGGTCTTCCTCAACCACTTTCAGTTGTCAATGCATTATGATGTTGGTACCGATATATTGTAAAAATTTTGGCAAGATAAGACCACACATATGTATGATCAAATTCAAGAGTGGTGTAGAAAAAAATGGATGATTAAGGCCAACATTCCACCTAAATTTTTATTGGAATGGTTCATGAAGTGTTTATTACCGTATATCGTGAAGGATGTTTTGACGTTTAGAGGGACCACCAAGGAACATGCTATTTTTAGTTATCAACATTTAGAATTGATTTATTCTTAGTCTAGTATTCTTTATGAGATTATCCTTGATGCTTTGTGATCAAACATTGATCCTAAGTTCAAACCCAGGATGCATGTCAATGGCATTGTTGGCGTCGTAAGTACCATAGTTGTGGACCAAGTGTTTCATAGTTTTCGTCTATGTGGATTGTTATGCAACTGAATCCCAGATATAGCATAAAAATAGTAGAAATAGACAATAAGAGATTATTCCACACCTAAAAGATGAATAGAAGAGATAAATATCAATCCTCTTCAATGGAGGAACCTCCTTACACAATGTACAAGACAAGATGATATGATGACAAAATGAGAAGATATCCTTCCTATATATAGGAGATAAAAGTGTACAATAACAACTAATAAACCCACTAATAGACCCAATACTACATAGATAATATGTAATGCACCACAATATAGGGGGTAATGTGCCACACTATATGGTGTAATGTGTCATCATTAAGGGCTTAATATGCCTCTCCCCTTCAAAAAGTGTTTTCCTCAAAGTTGAAGTAGTTATAGATGCCGATGTATAAAGGAATCATCTTCCCATGTTGAATCTTATGTGGGTAAGTTCTTCCATTTATTGAGATACTCTGAAATTGATCGATTTCGAAGCTGTATATTTCGTATTTTAGTAATTTCTTCAGGCTCCAAGATCATTTTTCCTTCCTCATAAATTTCTTGTAACATCGTTTGAACTAGTAGCTTGTCAACTATAACCTTATTTAAATAAGAAACATGGAAAACTTGATGGACTGGTGAAGAGGTAGGTAGTTCCAACTTGTAGGACATACTACCAATGTTTTGTAACACCTTGTAGGGATCGTATTATTTAGGTGATAATTTATTATCCTTCTTGTTTTTCTTTAGGTACATCTGTTTGTGTGGTTGAAATATTAAAAACACTCAATCCCCAACATTAAATCCCTGTTAGGATTATTAATCCTCCCTTGACCATACTGTCTATTAGATTAATTTGTCCTAACTTTGGAACCTTAATTAATTAATTGGGTCCACTAGTACAATTGGGTCCACTTTTCCTAATGGGGCCACATGTACCAGTCACTGGAGTGTGGGGAACACTTCTAGAGGTTAAATTCCACTTGATGCATGTGCATGCATCATTTTGGATGCCTCTTAGACCAATCCTTACATTTTAGAAGCCACTGGGAGTCCCAGCACCAACCTACTTCAGTTAGTTGGAGTTAGTACTAGTTAGTCTTAGTTATCCCCCAATTACTTTCAGCTAATTAACAATCAGTCAGATAGTGAATGTATTGCATGGATAATGCATGGCTCCATGTGGAGTAGGCTCATTTTCCCACCTACCACACTCAGTTGCAATGAGTTAACTAGCTGTCACTGATTGTTTGAGTTGTTGGACATCTGGGAGTTGATATGTTGGACTCCAATATTGATTGAGAGACCATGAGTTAGAGATTCAGATAGATACAGTCATATCCACTTGGTATATTGAAAATTCTCCCTAATTCATTTGAATTCTTTCTATTTGTAAACTACTGTAACAATGGATTTATTATTCTGAATGATACTATAAAATCCTGAGCAATACTTGATTGTTTCATGTGTGGTTTGTTTTGTTCAGTTTGTATATTCATTATCCATTTGTTGCAAACATTATTAGAACTATATGTCTGAAGATGTAAATGTCATTCAAATTCTAATATGGTATCAAATCCTTCTCAGGCAGGTTTCATGCTTGTTTCTCCCCATCGAACATTAGAAGCAGTTGGGTTTCCGCTGAAGTCCCCTATGATCATTTGCTAGCTCTGGATTTATTCAGAGTAGAGAGAGGGCATGAAGGACCCTGATCATAATTCTAACAGCTCATTTGTTTTAGTGTTTTATTGCAGTGAAATTGACAGGTTCTACGTAGCTTGTATGAAGTTTTTCAATACTTCTAGCCGTATCAATTATGAGTTCTCAAACTCCTGAACCATAGATCCTCACAACTTCCAATTATCTTGATTGGAGGATTGATATGTAGCTAGCCTTGGGCAAGCATGGATACCACCAGATCATAGATGGATGAGATCCTTAGCCTCATCAGCCAGTAGAATGGAACAAGTTTCTGAACCCTTGTGATGAAGAATTTGGGTACTTATGTACTTATATATCTAGAGATCTCATGTTCCACCTAGAAAGCTTGAGGACTCCCAAAGAATACTGTGAGTAGCTTGATAGATTGTTTAACAAACAAGATGAGCTTTGGGGATACATTCTGGAGAATGGATTGGTATATTTACATCCTAGCAGTTTCGAGACTATTGAGAAATTATTTACTAAATTCAAGTCTTGGGTACTTCAATGCAGACAGTGCGGAATAGAGTGGAAGGATGAGCAGAATGTCCTTTCTATAATTAGAAAACTAGGTTCTAAGTATTATGTATTTGTTTCCATATTTCATTCCAAGCGAAAAATCTTTTCTGATTAGAAAATTCCTTCATTAGATTTTTTTTGAGTCCTTAATTAAGGAGAAAGACAAGTTGATTCGAATGGGAGTCATCAAGACCTTCAAAGATCAAGATCTCCTAGCTACTGACTCTTTCGAAGTGAAATAAAAGGGGATATCAAAGAATAAGGATCCAAAAGCAGTTTATTTGAAGCCTAAATAGAATCAACAAACTTTCGAAGGATCCTCTGTCTCTAAGAAGAAAAATAAAAAGTGTCCCTACTATATGAGGGGTTTTTATCCAAAAGAGTCGTGTATGAAGAAGACCCTCGACCAGATGAAAGATATATGTGTATAGAACAATATTTACCTTCCACAAAGGGCAGTGATGTCAGATGATGAAGAGAATATTGAAGAAGATGAGATATTCTTGCATAAAATCCTATCTCTGTCAAAGGCTTATGTGATAGATTCTCGAGCATCCAACCACATGGTTTCTTCCAGGGAATCCTTCATCACCTTCCCTCTATTAGGAGGACCTATAATTCATATGGGAGATGAATCTAAAATCCTATATGTTAATAGAGGCTCAGATAAAATTCAGCATGATGATTTCATTCCCTCTCCTACAGAAAAGAAAATTGTTGAAGATGAAGAAGAAGCAGATTTTTCCCTACAGTCAATTCGAATGGAAGAAAGTCTCCTTGAAGTGACTCCTTCTCCTGTTGCTATAGAAGTGTGTGAGATATATGATATCTCATCTCCTCACATGGCTGATCCAGAATAATACATTCGAATCTATTTTTGTGAATAAAAACACTCCTTCCATTCTTTGTGAAAATTCTACAGTAATTCTTTAAATTTTGTGCATAGCTTACGGGTAACTGTTTCAAAAACCATAGAGGAATTTTATTTCTCTATCTATAATATTTTTTATGGTGTGCATATAAGTAATACAATGGATATTATGGAAATAATATCATATTATAAGAGTGGTCTATTCACTCTCATTAATCTAGAGCTTCTAGTAATTTCCTACAGGATTGCATGCACCGAAAAATCAGAATTTTGAAGGAGAAAATTGTGCATATACCGTCTCGGTGGAGAAAACTTTTGGATCTGATATGGATCTATTTGGATCTGATTTATTTTTTTATCTAATAATATGTGATTCACATTTTAATTGTAACACCCTGTTTTTGACCCTGCTGCGTTTAAATAAATGATGTAAAAAATCATGGTGTGGAGCTAGGAAAAAAAATCCCCACCATCGATTTAGTATTTATGTTTCAAAAAATAATGTGTGGCCGATGGTATTTATTTTTATTCTAGCTGAACATTAAATAGCTAAACATCATGTTAAATTTGTAATTTTAATTAAAAACCCACATCCAGCTATATCAACGCAACTAAATGAGAAGGGGGCATGATTTTTCCTAAGGATGAGGGAGTGGCGGATTGGAAGAGTGGGGAAATTCAAAATGGGAAGAGCCCCACTTTGGGGAAAACGTTTTTTGAATTTCTTGGGCAAGAAAACACCAAAAACAACCACCTTTCCATCATGCGGCAGTGTTCCATATTCCCTCACGAATTGGAATGAACAAAACGTTTTTGGAAAACCAATTCGGCATTCACGCATCAACAAGCAAGAAAAAACAATTTTGATTCTGAACCCTTCATGATTTTCCCCTGTTCGAAAATTTGTTCCTTCACATTTCTAGTTTTTCTCTGTGGATTGTTTTTCTTCACATTTTCTCCTGCTTTCTAGTTGCTTTCCTGAACACGATTTCCCTGAATCCAATTTTGTGTCTTTGATTTGAAAGACCGACAACATTTTCGTTTCGGTAATTTATTTTTGCGGTAGTCGTTTTGGCATCGACAAAGTTCATAAATTCATAAATTTCAGTGTGTGTATGTAATCCCTAGCATCTGCTACATTTTTATAAATCCTAGGAGTGAGATCATTGTGTGTGCATCCACGTTTGGCATTTGAATTGATTGAAGGAATGGAAATAGAGTCTAAACTTGCTTGATAAATCTAGTGTGTGAAAGAACCTCACGGACCAATATAAAAGGTTGGTTTTCTTCTTTGCATGCCCTGAATAGAACTGGAAGGGAAGGCATGGACTGAGGGACTATGTAGTAGAGAAGGGAATGCTTCCTTTTGTTGGGTGTGTAATTGTTTAGAAATCAGGCTAGATTCAGTGTGGGTGTACATCGCTCTAGGGTTGATCTCACTAGATTAGCATTCAGTATTTCCACCTCCTTGGCCACCTGATAAACACAACTGGAAGGATAGCTTGGCTGGTAACCTGATAAACCCATGTGTTGGCTTGGTTGTTTCTCATGTGAATTTGGATCAGTATAAACCACTTCCTGTGTAAGTATGATAAACCCAACTGTGTTGGCTTGACTGAATTTTATTGTATCCTTAGCTATGGGGAAAGTATGCTAGTGCTCCTTATTCCTTGGGGAAAATCATGCCCAGCTCGAGGGTGGCAATGTTGCTGAGAGAATAAAGAGCACATTGGACTATGGTTGGGTGGAACATTGCAGCGACATAGCTAGTTGTGGGACAAGATTCTCCAAAGATAAGTATTCTTGTTTATTTAAGTTCTGCAACTGTATTTTCTTATGAATTATTATGAAATTATCATGAACATGTTGAATACATGAATGTGTTGAATTGAATGAATTATGCTTCCGTTGTAGATTTCATTATGCATCTGTTTATACTTATGTATGTTTTAAGTTCAATGCATTTTATATATGTATTATGTTCATGGGGATTAGATTTCCCAGGTTCATAGATGTCAGTGATGTCCTCTCTGTCGAGTAAGGGTTGGGGACGTGACATTAATATTCAATAGCTTTCAGTATTTCTGATAACTAGTTTCATCAATTTTTGTGTGACAAAGCAAGCACCGCAAGTCTCCTTAAATTTTGTTGTTGAGGATTCAATGCTAGTTCTCTCTTATGAGGTTTTTTATATTAGATTTTTTGATTTATCGGTTATTACGAAAGCTCTATCAGATTATTTAGCTCAATAATTTTCTCTCCACAGTCCCATGGATTCTCCACCTATCCATTTGATCACATGCTCATCTTCTCACAAAACTAGTAAAGTTGGAGACATTCTGCTTCCACCTGGACACTTTCTCCTAACACTTGGGGATGATTTTTCCACTTATGGTTTTCTGTTCAAGGATGACATTATTCAGGTTTTTTGGTTGTTCCTCACATGGTTTTAATTCTCAAGAACATTTACTCTCTCTTTAGTTGATTTCAGCTGCTCTACATGGGTCCAGTTTTCATCATGCAACTGTTTATATTTCTGATTCAGTTGAGTACATTGTTCTTATTCCAAAGAGGAAGATTCCTCTATACATAAGCACTTTTTTTTGGATTCATGGGTTCACTTGCATAGAAGAACCAAGATACTACTGTTGCATAGTGCTGCAAATAGCAGCAAAAGTTTTCACAAGTTTTTTCAAAATTTGTATTTTTGCTTATTTGAGGGGGGGGGGGGGGGTTGTCCCATGAGGTTTTCCACTATTTCCTCGTTTGTATTAAGAATAATTATTTATTTTATATTGTATTTGGGTGACCTATGTTATTCTTACCAGGAACCACAGTTGTCCAAGTTAGGATTCAAGGGGGGTGTTAGGATTATTAATCCTCCCTTGACCATACTTTCTATTAGATTAATTTTTCCTAACTTAGGAACCTTAATTAATTAATTGGGTCCACTAGTACAATTGGGTCCAATTGGCCTAATGGGGCCACATGTATCGGTCACTGGAGTGTGGGGAACAGTGCTAGAGGTTAACTTCCACTTACTGCATGTGCATGCATCAGTTTGGGCACCTCCTAGACCAATCCCTACAGTTTAGGAGCCACTGAGAATCTCGGCACCAACCTACTTTAGTTAGTTGGAGTTAGTACTAGTTAATCTTAGTTATCCCCTAGTTACTTTTAGTTCGTTCACACTCAGTTAGCTAGTGCATGTCTTGTATGCATAATGCATTGTTGCATGTGGAGTAGGCACCTTTTCCCACCCACCACACTCAGTTGCACTGAGTTAACTAGCTGTCACTAAGTGTTTGAGTTGTTTATGGGAGTTGATCTGTTGGACTCTGATATTGATTGAGAGACCATGAGTTAGAGATTCAGTTAGATACAATTAGATCCACTTGGTAGATTCGAATTGCTCCCTAATGCATTCAAATTATTTGTATTTGTAAACTACTGTAACAACGTATTTATTGTTGTGAATGATACTATAAATTCCTGAGCAATACTTGTCTGTTTCCTGTGTGGTTTGTTTTGTTTACTTTGTATCTTCATTCTCGATTTGATGCAAACATTATTAGAACTATATACTTGAATATATAAATGGCATTAAAATTCTAATAAGCTCCATTCACTACAATGTTGATCTACTTGTTGTTTCATTTGATTTTGTGCAAGATTCAGGTTGTCTTTTACGAGTTAAAGAACTTGTTGTGGATGCTCCATGTCGTCTTCCACTACTTGAAACTTAGAGTCTCTTAGTGAATATGTGATGGATGGTGAATGGTAGTCATACAGTGCCATAAATGGGGTAATTTTTTATGATGTAGGGAAGGACATATTATACCACCATTTTTCCAAGGGTAACCACTTGACCCATTTTGTACTTTATCAGCTGCAAAACATCGAATATACCCTTCCAAACATTTGTTTACTATCTATGTTTTTCCATCAGATTGAGGGTGATAAGATGAGCTATGAGCGAGTTGAGTACCCAAACAAGAAAATAATTTGCTCCAAAATTTTCCAGTGAAAATGGGATCCCTATCACTTAAAATAATATTCAGAGTACCGTGTAGTTTTTGTACTATCTCCATAAAAGAATGTGTGACTAT
This sequence comes from Pseudotsuga menziesii, assembly GCA_001517045.1. Lineage (NCBI taxonomy): Eukaryota > Viridiplantae > Streptophyta > Pinopsida > Pinales > Pinaceae > Pseudotsuga > Pseudotsuga menziesii. The sequence goes on along the minus strand of LPNX010353600.1, from coordinate 369,794 downwards.
GCTTTCTTTGAAGGGGTGAGATAGTGCATAGAAGTGTGCATATTTAGTAAGTCTATTAAAAACCACCAATATGACACTCTTTCCTTTAGGCTTTGGTAAACCTATGATAAAATCCATAGAGACCTCTATCCACCTTTGGATTGGAATAGAAAGTGGTTGTAGGAGACCAGGAGTCTTAATTGTTCCCACTTTATTTTGTTTGAAAACCAAACATTTCACCACAAAGTTTTGAATGTCAGTTATAAGACCATCCCCAAAAAATATTTCTTTACCCTGTGGTAGGTTTTTAAGAAAAGTGAGTTCCCTCCTATCGGTGAAGAGTGGAATTCAGAAAGTACCTTTTCCTTGAGCTGCGAACCCTTACCAAGATATACTTGCGTTCCTTGTACCATAGCAACAGATTTTGAATAAATGTCTATATTTTTTGTCATTTTCCATCCGTCCATAAAATCTGCTATCCAATCTGGTTGGATGATCGAAATAGCATTGAGTAATGCTTTAACATCCTCATCTTTCCTCGAGAGTGCATCTATGACATCATTTTTCTTCCCCTTTTTGTAGATGATTTCAAAGTCATCTCCCAACATCTTTGTTACCCATTTTTGTTTCTCTTCTAAAGATAGCCTTTGTTCCAAGATGTATTTAAGGATATCATGATCAATTTTAACCTTGAAATGTCTCCCTACAAGGTAGGGGAACTATTTATTAAATGCATGTAGTATTTCCAACATTTCCTTCTCATAAATGGGATTTTTTAAGTTATTTCCCTTGATAGGATGACTTGTGAAGGAAATGGGGTGTCCTTTTTGTGAATTTTGGTGTCATCTAAACATGAGCTTTACACATGGCCTGTTTGAGTTGTTGAAAGGCTTGAGTGTCCTCTGTAGTCCAAGAAAATGCATCTTTCTTCAGTAATGATGTTAGAGGAGTTCCTATTCTTTCATAGTTTTGAACAAAATTGTGGTAGTACCGTGTCAGACCTAAGAATCCTCAAAGATTCTTCAAGGTTTTGGGAATCAACCAGTCCATCATGGATTTAATTGTTTTTAGGGTCTACCTTGACACCTTCATGAGATACAATATGACCCCAATACTCTACCTCCTTTATCCCAAAGAAACATTTTGACGGTTTTGCATACAATTCTCTCTCCTTTAGTAGTTGTAGTACCCTATCAACATGTTGAACATGTTCATCCCAATAATTTATATATATTACTATATCATCAAATAATACCAACACAAATTTTCTAAGGAAAGGCTTGAAAATAGAATTCATCAAACCTTGAAATGTGGAAGGTGCATTTGTTCACTACTACATTTTGACCAAAAATCCGACGGCCGTCATGTCGGATTTTTGACACTACCCTGTCGCATGTACGACACGTTGATTTTTTTTTAAACGTCGGAAACTTGTTATCGGTTATCTGACACCTAAGTAACCGTCGGTTAAGCGACACCTAAGTAACCGTCGGTTAAATTTAAAGCGTTGGTTAAGCGACAGACTATCTTCGACGGTAGTGAAATTTTTTTGAGAAAATAACCTTCATGCCGTCGGTTAAGCGACAGAAAGGCCGTCGATTAAGCGACGGTATTCAAATTTTTTTTTTTTAAATAACCTTTATTCCGTCGGTTAAGTGACGGATATAGCCATCATTTCGTCGATAAAGCGACATTTATAGGCGTCGCTTAACCGACGCTTGTGTCTGTTTTTTTTTTAAATACAAAAGATTGAGTACATACAAAAGAGAAAGTGTCAAAGTATAAGAAGATATCAGTGGAATACAAGAAGCCAAAAACAAATGCAAGGACTAGTGAGTACAAATCGTGGTTTCAGGTGTTTTTCAGTAAAGAAGGCCTGGATAAATTCTACATCTCCCTGTGAATTAGCTAATATATCAGTGGAATCAAGACTAAATGATACTGAACAGAGAAAACAGTCTTTGTGAAACTAAACAAGAGATTAAATAAGTGCATCCACTCATCAAGTGGTGAAGGAAATAGAGCCCATATGGGAGTAATTGGAGCAAGTCAATAAAGATACAACACTAAACCAGTTCATAATTTACAGAGTTCAAACAGTTCTTAAAAGTAATCTTAAATTTTAGAGTTTTTGCAACAAAATTCACAAATAGCTGTCAGGAACAGGCTAATCTTATTCAAAACTCCATATTGCAGATAGGGACTTTTAATATCAATAGATTCCTGGATAGATCTGAAAGGTTCACTTGTGAAACCAGTCAAACATAAATGTGGATTTGGGAGGGTATAATTTAACAAACAAAATGTGTTTCTGTAAGCAAGCCATATTGCACTTCCTACATATCACAAGAAAACATTAACTTAACTTGCACAGATATACTGAAGCTTAACACAAATGGTTCTTAAGCATTACATTCCATTTTGAGATGGAATAGAAATCAAAAAATATTCATATAACAAATTTCCAATTACTATACTCTCCAAGGAGGAAAAAGAGAACCAACAGAAGCAAATAGAACTTTCATCAGTTACCACAAAAAATTATCCTCAGAACTAGCTATAAAGCTCCTTTGAAGTTACTTAGGCCAATGCTAAACTTTCTGACAGATTCATTAACATCGTTAAGAACTTCAAGAAGCCAAAATTGTTGGTTTAAGCAGCAGCTGCACCCTTGCCCTTTTTTCTCTGAATCTTTTTCATGTAGAACTCAAGCTCCCGACCCTCAAGGATGTACCTGGTAAACATCAAACCAGCACAGTTTCAGTACCAGAAAAATTCCTAAGCAAGCATCCCACTTAATGCCAAAAAATATATCTACATACCCATCAGCACATCCACACTGGCCAGGGCGAGAAGCAATTGTGGCCATAAGTCGACCACTAGCAAATTGCTCTTCCAGATGTGTATCAAGTTTGTGACCTTCCTGTCGCTTCTCAATCTTCTTCAGAAGATGTCTGCTTTTCTTCTTCTCTTCCTCAGCAGCAGCTTCTCCCTCCTGAGTGTTCAAACACAACACCCAAGTAAGGGCAATTCAAAGTATCGAGAATAACATTGACACTAAGTTGTTGGCAAAAATATGTTACAATTTTTGAGAAGTAAATCCTCTGCAGATCAGAAGGAAAACTCAAAGACAGCCTTGCACTATAACATCAAGAAAAATATTTAAAAATGCAATATAATATTTTTAGTGCATCCAAAAAATCAGCTCTTAAAGATCGGTACTGAACCAAGACAACCTGATACTGCCCCCCAACAAGTAAAACATTTTACCCAACAAGAAGTAAAACATTTTACAAGAACTAAAACATCCCACAGATGTGTATAATTGCATTGGGGAGAAATGCAAACCTCTGAGCTGATTTTGTTCGAACACTTAGTTATCCTAGAAACATGCAGTAGGATACACTATGGACCCATATAAAGAGGAGAACATGCATAGGTTGGGATATTTTCAAAATGATGCATAGATAGTGTTTTATAGAAATAGCTTTGAAGTTGTTTCCAAGAAATAGCTCTAATTATTAAGGTTAGAGCCTATCTACTTCTAAGTGTGTAAGCAGTTTCCCTTGTAGTACTGATTAGTGATTACATCGGAGCAAAGTTATACAATAAACATGAATTCTAGTTGTCATGTTTAGCTGTTCGTATGGCAATTGGCAGAGAATCCTTTTTGGGAGATAGCTTGAGAAGATAATAAAACAGAAAAGATACATGAAGATATTAGATTGAAAAAAATAAATAAATAAAGGACAAATATCTTTATTGTATGTTTTCACAGACAAATCAGAAGTACAAAATTTAGATGCCCCACCAGGAGAAACGTTCAAGGAACTATGAATGGCAAATTACAGTTTATTTAGTGCACCTGGAGGCATTGCTGGGTGAATAGTAGTAATCTACGGTTTATTTAGAGCACCTGTGGAGGTTGAATAGTAATAAATTATGGTTTATTTAGTGTACCTGTTATTGGCATCTAACTTAGTGTTGTATGTTGTACTTGGACTTGTGCATAAATCTCCAATACAAACTAATCTCTTTTTTTGAGAAAAATAATCTAAAAAACTGCTCAGGAAAATACACAAAATGGACTTCCACAAAAGGCTATGGGCCCTTAATATTAAATATCACCAAGAATATCAGGAGAAACAGTACTGACAATGTAGGCATGTTCCTCACCTACAGTAATTCTATAATGATATTCCTCGCACCTAGTTCCTAATAGGACCTACATCAGATAGCCAAAATATCACATCTGCATGGCTAGTATGCATAGAGATGCATATACACACCAAATACAGAACTACTAAACAAGATTTTCTTGTTGAAGAGAAGAAAAAGAGAATAACTATGGAATGTTTAGTTCCAGTGATTGTCAAGATAGCATACAAGAAATTCAACAAGCCATAATAGAGATCATAGTATTAGCAATTACATGAAAACGATTTTTGGGAAGAACCATTCACAAAAAAATAAAATGGATTCTGCAACAAAGAAAAAGACCAAGTCATTAAGATCTTTCTTCTATTAAAAGAGAATAAACAAAAATAGTCAGACTTGCATTCAAGTGTTTACCAGAATATTCTCCATTCTCCTGAATGAAAGAAATATTTACGGAAGTTCAAGGATATATAAAAGAGAAATCCATTTGAAAGTAAACAAGATGTTTTTCCCAAGATTTAAGGAAATAAAAATCCTATTTATTAATGAATAAGATAGTTAATCTAAGGAAAGGATCAAAACATAGTTTGGAATTAACAATAATTCCTAGAATTGTGGTATTTCATCCAATCCCGGGTGTAATATCCTTGGAAAGCTGTGTCATTTGAACCGATTCCCAATACAAAGTTCAACCTAAGATACAATGCCAGTACAAACTAGTTAAATATGCATCTCAGTTTCAGAGACTAACTTGCAAGCCACACTATTCGAGGTAGGATAAAAGTTTCCAAAACCAAAATTGGCGGATGATCTACTCTTCTCAGAATTACAAGCCCAAGAGTTAAAATAAAACTATTTTTGTTGCTAAGAAAAGATACAGTTTTAAACATCTGTAATTAAGCCAGCATAAGACCGACGATGGATACCACGTCACAATTTTAAACGTCTATAACTAATTCATATAAAGTATACAACAACTAGATTAATTTTTTTGAAACTAAGATAAATCAGACTAAAGTTTTCCCTCTACCTACCTCAGCAGTCTCTTTTTTGGCAACAGCAGCAGCCTTGTTCTTCCTGCCAATATCTTGGCCGTAGTGCTGTTCATACCACTGACGGAAAGGAGCAGCATCAACCTGAACAATGGCACTCTTCACCAAATTCTGGGTTCTGACAAGCTCATTATTAGATGCATTGTAAACCACGTCTAATATACGAGTCTTTCAGGTCACAGCCTCAGAACCCTAATAATAGTTACCAGTATCGAGTGCTTAAATATCCAAGAAGTTTGTACAAGTCTTCCATCCCTATTTCATTTGGAATTTCTTCTCATGGATTTTCATTCTTCAAATGCATTTGAAAAAATCAAAATGGCAGAGAATATTTTTTCTACCCTCAGCAATGTAAGTTGTCCTCCAGTGGAACTTAACAGCACACAATTGGTTTGCTGGTCTTTGCTAATTTCAAGACTGATGTTGATTCTTCGGCACATGATTCTCCACTCTACAACCTTCCCATCCTGGTTGATGTTCAATATAAGAAATAAGTTAATACAGATTACACAAGGAGGAACTTTTCAGCTTCCCACAGGAACAGGCTATTTAGAATCATGGGTATATCATGTGGTACAAAGTGTTATAAATGTGAATGAGAGAGTCACAGAGTAGATACAAAATAGGAAAGAATGTCATAGCTGGTCAGTGGTACTTGTTGATGCACAGTTGTCATTGATGCCAAAGGAACCATTAATAACAAACGTCAGGATGAGGGCAGAAGTAAGATCAACAAGAGTGATGATATAGCTTCCAGTTTGAAGAAGTATATATGAAGTCATTAACAGACCAGCCAAGCTCATCAAGGTAAAGGTATTTGGTAAAGGTACTTCACCTACAGAAGATGCATCAGAGGTGGCAGCTAAAGATGATATATAGCAGGTGACTTGAAGACTTACAGAAGCAAGCCTCATTAATATTTATGTAGACATGGTCGCTCTAGCAGAGATAGAGGTATCAGTCATTTTAGCAGCTCTGATACCTTCGGTGGAAAAGATAAAATGTCCTAGTGCCAGGATTGACTGTTTAAGGGCTTAAAGGATAGTGTAAGCTTGTGGAATGTCCATCTAGACTTGACTGTGCTAGCATACTTGTGAAGACATTGATCAAATATGCTTAGTATCTTTGTGAAGCCTAATCCAAAGCTTGAAGCCCGCCCTAATCTGAAGTTCATTTGGAAGTTATTCTCATGGGTTTTCATTATTCAAATGCATTTGAAAAAATAAAAATGGTAGAGAAGCATTTTGCTGAAAATATTGACATCCCTTTTGAGCATGCATGTCGGGGCACTGCGAAAAGCTATGCTTTTTGTTCTTGATGGAAAAGAATGCGAAGATGATGCACTGTTTTCACTAAATTTGCTGCTTCAAGCAGGTTATGACAAGAAAAAGCAGGAAGAGCTGTTGGGGAAGCTAGGAGCTAGCTTTAAGCTTATAGAGTATGTACTTGGTTAATGTTGGATGATACTTAGTTTGGTAATCCCAATCAATATAGGCTTTAGGTGTTAGTTGACTTAGTTCGCTATAGTAAACAGAGGATCAAACCTGAGCAAACATTTTTAGTTGATTTTTTGCTGATATTGTTATGTTATGCTGTTATTTATTGTTATATAATTCTCGACACAAAGTGAACAAAAGGACAAAATGCAGTTAAAAGCCAATGGAAGCTTCAATATTTTTTCCATAATTATTGCTATTTTGTTCACACAAGTTTAATCTCTAAGATATATTTTGTATTTTAGACTATTTTGGCATAGGTTAGTTTCAAAGTTATAATAAAAACCAATGTCAATAAAATTGCAGTATGTTTAAAGATGTAATCACTTTATGAGTTGTACAAAGGAGCTTTAACATACAGGTGTAAGAAAACGTCCATCCCCATAAAGCTGAGAGAAGTTGAGGATCAACTTAAATGGTCCAATAATATGACCACATGGGAGTAAACTATCAAACTGAAGACAGGAATACTGTCTGAGTATGGTGGAGTTCTGTCTGGTAGTTTGCTTGCCCATTAAATACAAAAGTCTTTATGTGGTTGGCTTTGGCAGATAAAATCCTTACATGGAATAATGGACAATAGGGGAAATGAATGGGGCCAGGTAGATGCAATCTTTGTAAATTTAGTAAAAAAACAGTTGACAACATTTTTGTGCTATGTCCTTTCATTAAAGCAGTCTGAAAGGAGATCAGGAAAGTCATAGTTGGCATGAGTGAATAGTATAAATTGACTTTGGAAGAATGTCTCCTGGATTGGGTAACTGACAAGGGAGTGGCAGTTTATAAGGCACTGCCATGTTTGTTTATTTATGGGATTTGGTAGGAAAGGAAGCAGATGGTCTTCCATGACCTAGTCTTCTCACCAAAATGTAGCACACAAAATAAGATTGGCATTGGAAGGGAACAGAGTGACACCCTAAGAGAAATTGCCCACACGTTTAATCATGCCAAGTATTGAATAGAAGAACCAATGGGGTTTCTTTGACGGAGCTGGTCAATGAAATAACATAATTTTATCAATGTCAAACAAATGACCAGAAACATAGGCCAATGGACCTATAAAGTAAAAGTGATACCAATCTAAATGGATGCCCTAGGCTACCCTGAAAGCAGAGTAATTACAGGTAATAAATAGGACGCATCTCAAACAAAGTTAAGGTCGAGAAACAAAACAGAACTGACGTCACCTTTTTGTCCTTAATTTCACTTGACTGAATCCATGTTTTTATTTTATCTTTATATCTCTGCAACTTTTTTATCTCCTCCTTCAGATCTGCTTCAAATTTCTCCTTTTGGTTTGCATTCTCAATATCATACACCTGCCATCAAATGCGCATGCCACGGTTTTGAGATCAAACTAAAATTATAGGCCACGCCAGAATGGTTCAAAGAAAAGCATTTACTTTATGTTTTGTTAGAAGAAAAAGGGCGGCATGAAACCATGGGGTTACCTTATTCCAAATACTATTAAAGACATCAACGCCCTCCTGAACCTTTTTTAAAACCCTATCGATCTCACCCTGGAGTTTGCGACTGGCGCCCATTTTGACTTCTTATCAGCCCCTGCGTAATCTTTGAGGGTATCAAACATCCAATCCCGCTTACAAATATCCTCCTCAAATCCGCTCGGAATGCCCGAATTTCCCCTTCCCTGTTAGGGTTTGCTGCAGTTATCTGGGGTTTCAAGACCCCCCTCAACTTTCTCACACTCAGAATCCAAGAATCAGAAATAAATGGTTTTGTTCGCAATCAACTATCAGTGCCTGATCAAGAGCCTGAGCCTGAATAAGTGGTTTTGTTCGAAAGGGGCTTGATCCATTCATTTATGAGGAATTAGGAGTTTTTTTAACTTGTTACACAATGTCCAATTTTTATGAGGATGTCTAGTATGTGAAGTTGTTGAAAGGGTACTAGGGGTTGTGGTCAATGTGTGAGGCTTGCATTAAGCCAATATTTTCAGGATTAAATATTAATTGTTATAACTATGTTATGAGTTTAGGCGTGGAAGTGTAGGGGAGTTATATATAATCTTAACAAAAAAGTGAAAATGGATTTAGATCTAAAGATTGGGAATCACCTTAATTAACGAGGCAAAGGCATTAGTTGATTGTCTATAAATTTCTACATATTATATTTATAACCAAGTTATTTTAAAGGTGATTTATTGTTTCTTCTAATAATTTAGAAGAATGAAAGCCTAAACGAGTTAGTCCACTAGTGAGGAATGAAGAGTTTTCCATTGGTGACTAATGTTCAATTTCCATTATGATGGCTTCCTTTTGAAGTTGTTATGGGAGGACTCAAAGGTTGTGATTAAATGTGTGAGGCTTGCATCACATTCTTTGCATGCATAAATGAATCAAAGCTCATGTTCTTATCATCCTTAGGACCAAACACTAATTATTACAACTAGGACCATAATTTTTGGAGCAATGGGTTGGGGGGATCATATATGACTTTGAGGAAAAATTGAAGCAAAATTCACCTAAGGACTAAGGATTGACACAAACAATGAGACATGGGCATGTAGTTTCAGTGGGGGACTTGACGAGACACAAACAATGAGACATGGGCATGTAGTTTCAGTGGGGGACTTGACGAGACACAAACAATGAGACATGGGCATGTGGTTTCAGTGGGGAACTTGAACATCAAAGGCGTCATTGCTTAAGCGAAACTTATGAGGACATCCGTCGCTTAATCGATGCTTATTGAGCCTAGCCGTTGCTTAAGCGACACTTATGACCACAATTTCAAAAAAAAAAATTATCTTTGTGATTTTTGGTACAGTTAAAAGAAAAAATCCACGCGCCGTCGTATTTTTCCGTCGGATTTTGGATCGAAATGTAGTAGTGGTTACACCAAATGGCATGACCAAAAATTCATAGTGACCTTCATGAGTTCTGAATGTTGTTTTGGGGATGTCTTCATCCTTCATTTGAATCTGATGATACCCAGAACGAAGATCATTTTTGTGAAGAAAAATACTCCATGTAATTCATCTAACAATTCATCAATGATGGGAATGTAAAAAGTATCTTTAATGGTGTTCTTGTTGAGATCTCTGTAATCAGGACACATATTCCATGATCCATCTGGCTTGTGTACCATTACCACTGGTGCAGAGTAAGAACTTTGGCTAGGCCTAATTATTCCATCCTCTAACATTTCATCCACCATACACTCAATTTCACTCTTTTGGATATAGGGTTATCAGTAAAGTCTGATGTTAGGAGGAACACTACCTGGAATTAAGTGTATAGCATGATAAAATTCATCAATAGGTGGAATAACTTTGGGAATATCTTCAAATACCTTGGAATGATTATTAATGACCCTTTGGAGATCAAGGGAGATAGGGAATTTTGAGGTTTGAACATCTAATGAGCATAATTGTGCAACTATACCTTAATGTCCCTTTTTTAACAATTTTGTCATATTATTAGAGCTTATAACCTTTCTTGGTTTCCATGTGATACCATTTAACTCATATTCTTTACCTTCCCATGAAATTTTCATGAAATTTTTTTGAAAATTAGAAGTCACAATTCCCAATGATTGTAACCATTGAACACCCAAGACAACATCATCACTACTCATTGGGATAGAAATCATTGGACTATTCAATAGATATTCCCCCATATCTAGATTGATATTATGGCATTTCCCTCAGCAATTTATAGTTCCTCCATTTGCAATCATTACTTGAAATTATGGTGTTGGATAAACAAAGAGATTATGAAATTTAGCTAATTTACAGTGAATGAAATTATGAGTACTACCATAATCAATCAACATTGTTACCTTCTTATTTTTTATGTGTCCTTCTATATTGAGAGTTTGAGGAGTGCTAATTATAGCCAATGCATGACAAGATATGGTGGGAGTAATTTCTTTTGAATTAGTTTCTTCCATTTCTTCTGAAGTCACCTCTTCTTGATATGCTTTCTCTTCTTTTGGTTCTTCCTCTTCACAATCTATGTAGAATAATTTATTCTCGTTGCACTTATGCCCCTTACTATACTTGTTGTCACAATTAAAGAATAATAATTTTTCTCTTATTTAATCTAGTTGTTAGGGTGTCAACCTTTATGGTGGTTTGGAATAAGGAAGAATATTTTCTCTATATGTGTTGGAGAAGGCCTTTCTAGTAGTCATTTCCATATTTTTATTTACCTTCCTTGGCATCATGAAAGATTCTCTGGCGATGATGGTTCAAAGAGATGTACCTCATGTTGAATGTTATCTTTAAAGGTTTGAATAAAGAGATCTAACAAATTATCTTATGAAATATTCTTCACTTTCATCCTTAGCTGCTGAAATTGCTTGATGTGATTTGTAACTGAAACTTTTTGCTTGAGATTTACCAACTAACTAAAGAAGGTGTTGCTATTTATATCCCCATAATATGAAAATAATTCTTCATTGAATATAGAACAAGAGATAATAGACTCCTTTTTACATTCACAAATCCATTGGTACCATACAAACTGATTAGGTTCTAAATACAAGGATGCAATAGTTAACTTTTTCATAGCGGGCACCTGGTGTAGATCAAAGAATTTCTCCATCTGAAACATCCACGTGATTGGATCCTTGGCATCAAACTTTCGCATGTCAATATTGGGTATAAATTAGTTTCTTGGACCCAAATTTAACCAATGATGATGTAGTGAATCATCAACATTTTAGTGCTCCAACTTCCTACTCTCCAATTGTTTTTCAATTTTCTCCATACATAACTGGAATAAGTCATATTTGTCCTCCTTATCCTCTTATTGAGTAGATAATTGAGGAATAAAGTAATATTTGATATCCTTGATAAAATCCTTCAAGTCTTGAATATATTCTTGACTATCCATCCCTTTGAGATTCTCTTTAGTATCCATCTTCTTTTCCAATTTAGCAAAGTCATCAATTTTTACATTTCCTTTAATCATATCTTCCAACTTGGACACTTTAAAATAAATGTCTTCCATTTCCTCGTGTGTCGGGGATGATTCCTCAGTGGGTTTGAGAGGAGTATGATTCTTTCCACTTAATTTTTGTGGAATTTTTAACAATATCACACCCTATGGTTTACCACAAATATATCCTTCTACTAAAATCTATCCAATGCAAAATGGCGTACATTTTTCAAATCCCGATTGGAAGACTGTTTTAGGGACGACTTGTAACTGAGGTAAAATTTAAATTGTGACTCCTATAATTATGAAACTTTGAATTGTATTACCTTGATATTTCCTCTTTCCAATGTCGTAGGTCGGACCTAATTTGGATGAGCCAACAAAAAGTTATTTCAAAAATACCAAAGCTTCTTATTTTTGGACTATCCAAAAGAGAGAAATTGTACTATATGCCATGTGTCCACTATTTTGTTTCTATATCTAAAAATTCTACCATAGATAAATTAGTCCATCGTCTTTCATATGCAACTTTTCTCACTCCATTTTGATATCGTATTCCTCAGATATGACCTTTTTCCCAGGAACACCTATTTTAGACTAGTTGTAGGACTAGTAAAAAACCCTAGATTCCTCTGTAATTATCTCTGAAATTGTAATGGATACAGATATAAATGTTTTGATGGAGATATTTCTTCTTGTTTTGGAAGTGTGTATTTAACCCACATTTATGAATCCTAGTAGAAAACAAGTTGTAGCGAATGTTCCAATATGCCTCATTTTGCAGAAGCCAATCCCGAGGAAAGAGCTATGATACCAATTGTTATGCAACCAAATCCCAGATATACCATAAAAAGATCAGAAATAGAAAATAAGAGAGTATTACATGCCTAAAAGATGAATATCAGAGACAAATACCAATCCTCTTTGATGGAGGATCCTCCTTACACAATGTACAAGACAATATAAGATGATATGATGCCAAAATGAGAAGATCTCCTTCCTATATATAGGATATAAAAGTGTACAATAAAAACTAATCAACCCATTAATAGACCCAAGCCTACGTAGCTAATATGTAATGCACCACAATATACGAGGTAATTTCTCACACTAGATGGTGTAATGTGTCATCATTAAGGACTTAACATGGACACAAACTATTTCCCTAGTGTAGATGGTATAGATATAGAGCAAGCACAAAAAAGAAATACACAATATTCCCCTAGTACATAAAATCACTTGAATATGAGATGATCCATGTTGTGCAGAAGAGGATACCTGCAAGTAAACACACAAGAACAAGAAAACATAGTGAAAGCAACAAGACGATATTATGATCCTATGTTAATGATCGGGGAGAAAAACAATAGATAACAGTACACAATGCATGCAAACATCTATGGGAAAGAGAGAATATTTTTATTAAATCAAAAGGGAAAAAATTGCAAGCAAGCCTTTATGTTGAGAAAACTTCCCAATGAACACCTTTCCTTTAAGCCTCGCCTAGATTCAATGCATAAAAGAGTCTAATACTACTTGGCCAAAATTTGGGTGCTCTCACTCCTTTATTTCTCCTTTTACCATGAGGGGTGAAGGTATATTTAAAGGAAAAAGTGGATAGATTAGGTTGAATATTTTAGGGAGAATTTTAAGGTATCATACCAAAGATGGAGGAATCTAAATTCCACCTGTGCATATTAGTTCAGATGAGGCTCCACGAGGGTTTCTTCTAGAAATTTCTCGAGATATTCTCTTTTTTGCATTTTTGTGAAGTGCACCACACTTTGAAGGAATGAAAGGATCTTAGTTAAAGGGGTAACATCTATTGCATGAAGTGAAATAGTGGCAACATTGCACTTTCCTAGTGTAGAAAGTGTGTTGTTGACTTGATAATGCCTCTTATCAATGGACAAGGTGCGGTAGTGGCTCAAAATATGGAAAAACACAAGGATAAAATATTATTCCACTCATTATTTCCATTCATACTATGAGGGATGGGAGAAAACACTAAGGTACCTATCTCATGAAGATGATGATGACAAGGTTCAGGTGTAACACAATGCCCCCCCAAAGGATGAGGCTAGAGGGAAATGATAGGAAAAATACTTTGATAGAAAAGGTTATGACTTCGAGGAAAATGTTCAATGGTCGGAACTCATGAAAAATCAAGATCATTCTACAATACTTTATACTTTGATACATGTCCCAATAGACTCACATCATGGTTTTCGAACAATACAATGCAGATCCATGTGAGATACAAAAAGTCATGGCTACTGAAATACAAGGTAGATCCATGTGAAGTATACTCAAATTTGTACATAGATACCATGTATACAACGTAGATATATTTCATACTGATGCAAATTTGAGCATAGCCAACGAAATATAATGTAGATCCATGCAATAGATCATACAAAATACTCCATCGCAACTTGGTGGAAATGAAAACATAAAAAATGAATGCTCAATGAATACCCAGGTTCTTCATCTCATTCTCAAGAAAGTATGATTATATCCATGTGAATAGATGTATTGAATTCAACATGGTAGAAATCACTTGATTACTAGTTAATGACGTGAACCATTAACAACTGTGAGGGAAATCTCCATTAATGTCAATGATTCCCAAGGGACTTTAGTACATTCCTCCGAGTGTGAATAGATGAACTGATTTTGAACACTTGGCAGATTCTTTCAATCAAAGTCCAATTTTGAAATCATATTGTCGAAAGAGGTGAAACCTACCAATTAAGGCATGCATAACTCAAGGTCTAACTTGTTTCTAAGAATAGTTACTAGAAGATGTTCTGATGTTGATAGGAATAGTCTCGACAAAGGAGCTCCATGATGAATCCCACATCAATGACATGAAAATTGGAACAAATTTGTTGGAAATTGAGTATGAAGTGACAACAGGACTTAATCAAAGGTAACCGACACAAAATATCTGTAGGCTTTACTGCAGAGAGTAATTCTAACACACAACTTTTCTTTGAACATTCAACAGAATGAATGAATACTATGAAGCATTAACATAATGAGGAAGATACCAAGACATAATGCGACTAAATACAATGCATTCTTTGAAACAACTCAAAGGAGAGACATGACTCATGAACATGGATTGACTCATATCCAAGATGAATACCCAACAGTTTGAATGAAATGCATACAAGTGCAATTTTAAAAGGTGACTAAAAGTATGCCATTAATACAAATGATAAAATGATCTCCCATTCCCTTAATTTCCCCATCAGGATTGATGAGTGCCTCTTTGCTTTTTAACAAAATGAAAAAGTGTAACAAATGCTCGATATAGCTCGTTATTTGGAAGATTCCAATCTCACATGTTTTAAAAACCTAAGAAAGGAGGGGTTCATTCCCAGAGAGGCTCTTTTGAATGTTTAATTTAAGGAGTCCAATGAAATAAAACTTGGTGTTGTTCATATTTAAATATTTTGAACGAAAATAAAGAAGACTCCAAAAATTTCTTTTTCATAATTTTTAGTCCTTGAGGACCGAAAAAGTATAAACTAATACCTTGGAGAACTCTTCTAGGAAACAATTTGGCTAGAGAATACATTTTTCATAAATAGTCAAACTGAACTAAAAAGGGGGTAAACTACCACCAGAGAGGGAAATCAAAACAAAAAAAAACCCATGAATGATGCTCAGAAGGGGAAGAGAGAGAATAATAAAGTGAAGTTTCCTTACCAGCGTTGCTAGGAAGACAACTTAGTTTATCAATGTCCCCTTATGGATTAAGCTCAAAAGTTGTTAAAGAAACAACCTGTTGTCCTCAAATACCCTTTACCATAAAGACATAATACAACTTTGAGCGATCCTAACAATGTTTAGGGAACTGAAAATGCTTCCTCTATTGATCAGTCATACATTAATATGGTTTGATCCCATGTTGTATTTCAAACTAGATCCAAAAATTATGAGTCTAAGTCATCATCGAAAGATAAACAACTTGTCGAATCTCCTTCACCAGCCCCACTTTCTACCGAAAAACTGGTTGATGCTATGCCGAAAATAATAGAAGGTGTTTTCAAGAAGAAATTCCACAACCCTAATATGAGGTTTTCTCCAAACTAGTTGACTGTAGATGATTTTCCCCAAACCCATTTTGTTGTGTCCACTCTATAGGTGTTACAAAGTTGTCCTTCACAGGGTAATGCACTTCTAGAAGCTATAGGGAGTTTAGATTCCACGGATTTGATGGCCAAGTTTGACTTATATAATGTTAAAATTTGTCTTCCTTACCACATTTCCTTTAAAATTAAAGTAGGACATGGTGGAAAAACCATTGGATGAACAATTATTGATGAAGGTGCATCCACATGTGTGATGGTTATTTCTTGTTGAAAAGATCTGGGATTCCCTGAGTTGGTCCCGTTGAACACCTTACTGACTGATTTCGACAGAAGGTCTTTCTGTGCACACGGTATCATGCCTTCTTTTAACACAGAATTGGTAGGGAAAATAGTTTCAGTTAAAGTAGAGGTTGTATATGTGGATTTCGACTATAACTTGTTATTATGTAGGAGTTGGACCTACGACATGTGTGTTATTTCATTGTCATTCTTTCGAGTCCTTACATTTCCTCATGAAGGGAATCTAGTGATTTTTTATTAACTATCCTATACCCAGAAGATTTGTATGGACACATCAGATTCTAATGTACATTTTATTGATTAAACGCACCTGACGAATGAAATTTTAGGATTTGGGATGTACATGTTTCTTATCGGAACTTTTGATTTTCCCACTCTTATAAACTACTTGGGAACTACTAGTATAAGGAATATCGTTTGTACAGTTGTACATAGAACCGATATCTGGGTTCTCCCTTTACAATATGAACCTGATGTGCCCTTATCTATAGCAGAATTAGCCTACCAAGCTATATATGATGCTATTGTTGATTCCATCTCGACTCCTTTTGTATCATAGGAGCCAGATGAAGCTTACTTGCATGCATGGGAAGTGAACTCAACTTACTCATATGATTGGTTGGATATGGTTTTTCCATTTTATGAATCCATTTTGGATACTATGATAGGACCTGATAAAATATGTGAAGCTTTGCATTGTCAGTCCTACTTCTTACCAGAACTAAGCAGAATTGAGAACTATGAGGTTCATGTGAGACTAAGTGAAGGTGTTGACCAAACTATAAACCCTTTACCAGGAAGGAGTGTTTTCTAAGGGTAACATGATGAAAATTTTTGCAACTATATTGATCAACATCTCCACTAAAACTGACATCGTGGAAAATATCTATATTGGAGAAAATTCTTAATCTGAAGAAATTGCGATTTACATATCCGTGTTCAAGGAATTAAGCGATGTATTTTCATAGTCTCACGAGGAGATGACAGGTATAGACCCATATATTAGATAACATGAGATAATAATGTATCCCAATCTCAAACTTGCTCAAAAAAATATATTCCCTATGAACCCACAGAAGGCGGCAATCATCAAAGATAAAGTTGAAAAAGTTTTAAAGCTCGGTTTCAGATACCCCATTTATTTAATGGAATGGGTATCTAATCATGTCCCGGTATGAAAAAAACAAGGAATGATATGTGTTTGCATTGATTTTAGAGACCTAAAAAAATCATGTCCAAAATACAATTATCCCACATCGTTCATTGACCAGAAAATCGATGCGTGTGTGGGTGTCACATCCCCAACCCTCTACTCGGCGAAGAGGATGCGACTAACATCTATCAACCTGGGAAATCTTATCCCCATGAACATATGTGTGTGTGTGTGTGTGTGTGTGTGTGTGTGTGTGTGTGTGTGTGTGTGTGTGTGTGTGTGCATTGAAATTAAAACATACACAGATGCATAAATTATTAACATATAGAGGAAGCAAAATCATTCATTCAATCATTCATCAAGTTCATAGTAATTCATAAAAAATTACAGTTGCGGAAAATAAAATATAAGAGAATACTTATCTTTGAAATAAGCTTGTCCCGCAACCAGATATGCAATTGCAATGTTCCACCCAACCATAGGCCAGTGTGCTCTTTATTCTCTCAGCAACACTTCCACCCCCGAGCTGGGCATGGTTTTACCCAAGGAATAAGGAACACTATCAGACTTCACCCATAGCCAAGGATACAATAAAATTTAGTCAAGACAACACACTTGGGTTTATCAAACTTACACAGGAAGTTGTTTACTCTTAGCCAAATTCACATGAGACATAGCCAAGACAACATATGGGTTTATTAGGCTACCAGCCAAGCCATCCTTCTAGTTGGGTTTATCAGGCTACCAAGGAGGTAGAAGGGTTGACTGCTAAGCTAGTGATCTCAATCCATAGCTAAGAACACCCACACCGGATCTAACCTTACTTCTAAACAATTACACACCCAACACAAGGAAGAATCCCCTTCTCTTTTACATAGTCCCTCATGCCATGCATTCTCTTCCAGTGCTATTCAGTGTATGCAAAGAAGAAAATCAGCCCTCTAGATCAGACTGTGAGGTGCATTCACACACTAGGTTTATCAAGCAAGTACAAAATCCATTTCCATTCCCCAAATCAATTCAGATGCCAAATGAGGATGCACACACAGTGATCTCAGTACTGGGATTATCAAACATAAGCAGAATCCAAGGAATTACACATGCACACAATAAGTTACGAATTTTTTAACATTGTTGGTGCTAGATGTTAGATTTTTATCATTCAAGCTAGCATTATGATCTTAGGATCTTTTAACTGAGAGAATAACAAGCACGGTAATAAAACATAAGCACAACACAAGAGACAAGAGACACAAATAATTTTCCTCGGGGAAACCATAAAGGAGAAAACCCTGCAACTTCCTCAGAGATAGAATCAGCGCCAAAGGTAAAACCGAAAAACAGTAAGATGATCTCCTAACAGCAACAGTCTCTCTCTCACACACTGAGAGAGATTATCCTCTCTTACTCATGTTCCCCAATGAGTGAGTGTGTGTGTTCTAAATAGAGAGACTCACTCTCTGTTTATATTCTTCCGTTCACTTGGAACCCACTCCATCATGTCGGCCTCACTTAACAATTACTTACTAGAGCCAACATCTCTAGGAGTGTCTAATAACCCTAGTGCCCCACAACTTGTGGGGACTTTGCCTCCTCCGACAAACAAGGAGGTTTATCCTTAACACAATGGTGGGGACTATTTCCCTGAATTACAATGACTCACTTAGGGTTGACTTCACTAGGATAGTCTAATAACCCAAGGTCCCCACAACTATGGGGACTTTAACCCTTGACCAATACGAGGGTTACCCACAATGACTTGACATGAATTTCTCATTATAGAAACTTCCCAGAATAAACATTGGGGTATGACATGACTCAAATACATTACAATAAATCCTAGAATGAACATTGGGTTACAATAGATAAGAAATACAAGTGAATACATTCTGAAGTTACAATTACATCAACACTCCCTCTTAACTAGGAAGGTATTCTCTCGACATAATTTTCATCACTGGTCTTCTTCTTTGGATATTCTTGTCATCTGCATCTTCAAGTTGTATTCATCTGGATATGGATCATCTCTTGATATGGATCATCATCACTGGATCATACTCAATCTGGATCATCACTACTAGATTTGGATCATCACTCAATCTAGATCCCTCGGAGTCATCATAACTAGATCTAGATCATAGCTTGATCTGGATCATCTCTGGTCATCATCATGTGTGCTATCTCATGATTCTTCTCGTCATAGGAAGATCTATAGAGCCAGCCTTCTTTCATGCTGGTTGTAGGCCTAGCCATCATGTAGTTCTTCTTCAGCACTTATATCTAACCTACTCATCAGAATGGCTCACCCAGCACTTACATCTGACCTACTCATTAGAAAGGCATGCCCAGCACTCACATATGATCATGTAGGAGCCTACAATCACATCAAAAAGGCCCAGCACTCACATTCACTAGCATGATAGGAAATCACTATCATCTGTTAAAAGGATTCAACACTTATATCTGACCTGGAAGGAACTAAGTCCTCCACCCTCGCCAGAAAGGCTTGCACTCACATCTGACCTGGAAGGAACCAAATCCTCCACCCTCGCCAGAAAGGCCCCCAGTCCCAGACTGAGCTACCTGGTAACGGACCAGGTGCCTCCATTCTCCCAGAGAATGGTAGTTTCCCTTAAATATGACCTGGTAGGAACCAATTCCTACACCCTCGCCAAAATGGCCTGCACTCACATTTGACCTGGTAGGAACCAAATCCTACACCCTCTCCATAATGGACCCCAGTCCTAAACTGAGCTACTTGGTAATGGACCAGGTGCCTCCACTCTCCTAGAGAGTGGTAGTTGCCTTTACTGTAGTGAGAATTTCTCCTTACTACAGGGGTAAGAATGGATCCCTTGTGCTTATAGGGCACAAGCGTAGGTTCCTACCCTTAGAAAACAGTAAAAATGGAATGGAAATATTGCATAAACATAGCTGCAAATTGAAACTAAGCTAATCTAAGCAAGACTAAGTAAATGGCAGCTACTGTAAACTAAATCTACGAGCAAATAACAGAAAGAAAGATAGATATGTAGCCCTTTTGAACCCCTCTGTACACAGTGGGTTAGGGATCCGCCTCCAAAACCTGCAAAACAAACCTAAGCTACTAAACCTGCAAACAATGTCAATGAAAACCTGCAAATAGAGATTAGGGTTAGAAATTAAAAACAAATAAAACAAGCATAAAAAGAGATTATACCTCACTTAGGTGGAAATGGGCCACCATGCCCTAGCTCATGGGAGCACCTCTCTCTTGGTTGGGAAGCAATGGCTTGGAGAAATGGAAATGGAGGAGAGGGAGAGTGGGTGGTTTGAGAGCAAGAGGTCTCAAAGCATCCATGGGCAGCATAACAATAGGTAAGTGAGGAGTGTTTTGAGAGTGAGCCCCACCCTCCTTTTATAGTTTTTCCAAGGGATTTTAGGGTTTTAAGCCCTTGGTCAAGGCTTTAGCCCCTTTCAGGGTTTTAGCCCCTTTTTGAGGGATTCAACTCTCGGGGGTCTATTTTGGGCTCTTTTTTGGGGTTTTTATCCCTTTTCTTCATCCTTGGGCTCTTTTGGAGGTGTGGGGGTCAAATGGAAGGTCTTATGGGGTGAAATGAGTGTTGTGAGATGGTGTCCATGGGTGGTGTAGGCCATTGAGAGCTATGTCGAGGATTTTTGGGTTAACATATTGCCCCCTGATGTGTGAGGGAAGAAGCTCAATGTATGGCTGACTGACATTATAGGATTTTCTATCGAGAGGTGGTGCTTCCGGGGCTGGGGCATGGTGACTTTTGGTTTTGTATTAATTTGGTTCCCATCAATGGGTGAGATACAATAAATGTGTGACATGTATATGGACGAGGTGGGCATTCCCATGCTCATGACAATGTCAAAAGAATCATTTGATCTATGCTCTAAAATACAAGAGCCGATCATATACAACTAATGTTACAATGTTGGTTGCCTCTCATGTGAGGTTGAATACAATACTGATATGGTACATTGGACCCATGGAATTCTCATGGAATGTTATATCTTCATGACTGATGGTCTGCTGGATCTAGAATGGTACATAGCTATATGGACTCACTGATTGAGAGTCAGAGTCTCTGTGGTACAAGTATGCTATATTAATCATAAAGGTATATCGAAGCACTGATGGGGATTTTGATCACTGTCTCCAACGCAACCCAGAAATCACAAGGGACATAACATGTTTAGGTCCCTTGAGTGGACTCACCATTGTGCTAGAGTTAGGTGACATCTGGGGTCTTCGACCGAGTACTGTGTGGAACAAATCCTATGCAAATATCAACAGTGCGATGATGGAGTTGAATTTGAGCAAGTGAGAAACAACCATCCCGAGAGGCACTAAGGACTCCTCTCAAGTGGTCCAAGGAACTCATCAATGATGTTAATGAAACCAAGGTATATGGACCTATGGGTCTATCCCCTGGAATATGTGTGTTGGTGTCGATAGAAGGAGACCTGCCCCTAGCCAAGGCAATGATGTTTCCTTGACCAAGGGCGCAACGGATAACCGAAAGGTGTGAAGCAATTTGCAAACTGACTCACTGAATTGGGGGGGAGGGGAGGGAAGGGGGGGAGTGGGAGAATAAAACTTCCTTTGTTTAGAGTATGATGGTAGGACGGACCAGGAAGCAAATGAAATGGAATCAAGGGAATTGGATCATAGCTGTAATACCGGGAATGTCACTGCAGATGGGAAATAATTGGAGGTGGTGGACACTTTTGATACTGATGGGATCCAAGGAAGACACATTGTAGAGTACTATGAACAAAGGTGACCAAATGTGGGGATGCTACCAAACTGTTTTCTATGGGGTGGTGTCTAGGGACACCATTGTGGTATGATCTTGTGTATTTTTGGCGAGCCCGAGAAGGTAAGTGCTCTTTGGTGCTTTCAATTTTAGAGAGTCTGAAAGCATGAAGAAGACTCCAGTGGGGGATATTTTTCGTTGGTAGTATCCTATGCATGAAAAGGGATAAAAGTATACATAGGAGAGCTCGCCCATCCCGGAGGGGATGAGAGACTTCTTTACCGTTGGTAGTCCAATCAGGCTGGAAAAGGTTAAACCTACACTGACTGGGCGGTCATTCAAATACTTTTACGAGCATGAACGAAACCAAGTTTGCTCAGTGATCTTTTCTTGTTAAGATGGTTGGAAAAAATCTTAATGACAACCGGTGGTGAGCTTTTTCATAAAGTGCGGCCCCTCTACCCGAGAAAGCACAAAAGTATGCAGAGGGGAACAGTCTTGGCTTGCGTGTGACAAGGAGGTCCTTTTCATGAAATGGTCTACATGGTCCACAAAAGGAGGTAAATGAGACAATGTAGATGCCCTTTCCTATATTTTAGCGAGCAGGAAAGGAAGCAGTTGTGCTCGGAAATCTTTTCATTGTTTTAAGGAGTCAGAAAAGAGCTTAAACAAAACTCCAATGTGGTCAACCGACTGCGGTGGCACGAGCGGTGCCCCATGTTGGGACGGTGGATAGAGGTCCAAAGGTCATCCACGGAGTATGGACAGAGCAGAAGGCTCTTAAACATACCAATACATGCATGGGATAGATCGCAGCAGACGCCTACGAGATGGTGCAGCAGAGGCATGCAAATCGAGGTGGCTCTCAGACAGAGGTCAGGAGAGCGTGTGTGTGTGTTGCGATGGATGAACTTGACTACATACGATGTGAGTACAAGTCTAGAGGCATTTATATGCCAAATACGTGCAAGAAAAGAAATCATTTTGTGGACAGTGGTCCAGAGGTCCATGTAAGGTGCAGTAAACAGAAAAGACAATCTATGTGTTAAAAATACAAAAATAAAAGCTAAAACTACATTTCTTAATGGGCGTTGGCCCAAGGACACTTCTATGTCAAATATATGGAAGAAAAAAAAAGGGTTTTGTGGATGATGGTCCATATGTCTGTGTAAGGTGCGGTGAAAAAGACAATTATAAATACAAAAAAGCAAAATTATAGTACAATCCTTAATGGGCGGCGGCCCAATCGCTCGCATGAGTTGCAACCGAGAAGTGTGATATGAGTACTAGTTCGTAGACACTTGCATCATCATGTCATGGCTCGTGAATCAAGGTGGCTTGTGGGAGATGGTCCTAAAATTGACTAATGAAACATGAGACAATGGTCTCATAAGGAGATAGAAGTTTGAGCCTAGATATGTGATAGATGTCTCGAACTGATTCTGGGTGACTTTAGATTGGTAGCTAATGGTGCTACCCCTAACTTGTGCTAGAAAACGTTTGAAAAACAAGAAAGGGAAAAAACTATGCTATAAGGGACTCATAGTGGTGGTATTAGGCATAGGATCTCTTGAGGTGGAGGTCATTGCGTGGCTTCTTCAAGAGTCGACCGTCTGAGTCAGCGAAGAGGTATGTCCCCTTCCCAACATGAAGGTCATTGGCAAGGCGGGATGACAAAATCTGGTCTTTTATGGGAAGAACCAATTCCACACTATGGTTTAAAGGGAATGGGGTAAGACCGGAGGCGGTCTTACAGATCTCTCTTTCATCGCGTAAGTGGTGCTAGGGTAGATCAACTGGATCTTCCATGGCTGATGTGACGGAAGGGTAACAAGTGCTAGAGATCATGTAAATGGTATTGGTTGTGGTCTTTGTGGCCTTGCCCCCAGTCTCTATTGGAGGAAGAGGGGAAATCCTGGAGACGAGAGGATTATTTGATGGACCTAGAGGTATGTGCAACATCATCTCAATTGAATGGAAATGATTCAACATATCCTGGGGCCTCAAAGGTGCGGTAGGTGGTTCAAGGTACCACAAAGGATCTCCTAGTGTGAAATCCTATAGATGGAGGGTTGCCAAGGTAGAATTACTCACGATCCTGGATGGTAGGAAAAAGAAAAGGAAAAGAAAAAGAATCATGTTGATCGGGAATGAACCCCATTGTTTCCCTGGTAACTGATGTTTCGGCTGTGGTTGCGGAAACAACAGAAGAGACAGGTCTAATGGACCGTTAGTGATGGTGGAGACAAGCGGGTCAGTTGAACTAAACATCATGTAAATGGACATGGTGTCTGAAGAAGGCGGTGGTGGGTGAAATTGTTCGATCAAGGTGATCTCAGACTCGAGGGAATGGTGACAGAGGTCAGCAAGAGCCATTCAAAATTTGGGTAGGTCTTGGAAATGGTGGGGGTAATGTCCATATAAAATGTAAAGGGTGCAAGCATGCTTTTTCCTTAATGCCTTGTTCTTGACTAGTGGCGCGGTTGGGAGTGAAACCACGGGGATGTTTTTGTTCATATCCATGGCATCCAGATGCGCACAGATCACTGGGATTTCAGGGAAATTCTGAGTTGGATGGCTTTGTTGTTCACAGACGGCACAAGGTGGGACTTGTCGTGGTTCTGCGGTGGCTTTGGTATTCTTTCCCCTGGCCCTTTTGGGTTGGGGTGGTGCAGGTGTGGGTGCGGTGGTTGGCTTATGCAGACCAGGTGGGGGGTGCGACTCAACTGCAATAGGTTCCACCAGAGTTAATACAACCTGGGGCATTGCTGGTTGAGCTGGTGGATCCAGATACCACACCAGGATCCCCAACATAAGGTTGGGTAGGCTTAAGGTGACCATGACCAGCTTGCTCATGACACCAGGTGGGGGAAAGAGGAAGGGAATTGTATGGACCATAGATGATCCCACATAACTCCCAACTGGTTGCATGTGGGGGTGAGGTTATGGTTGCAGCTGTGTGTAATATTGCTGCTATGGGTGATGTTGCAGCTGCTGTTGGCGTTGTGGTTGCGAATGATGTTGTGGTTGTGGTTGGGGTTGCAACTGTTGTTGTTGTTTGCATGCAGTGGTGCTTCATGAGACCATGCACAAGTCTGTAGTTTGCTTTTGTGTCGGTGATGGTGACACCAATAGGAAAGGAGCTGTCATGGTGGGATCGGTAAACAACCTAGGTGCCACATTCAACGGTGGGGAGGTTGGTGTGCTTTCAACCATAGTGTTGGTTGCAGGGATGACATTAACATCTGCAGTTTCCCCTTGCGGCTCAGTGGTGGTGATGGTAGGGATAACATTGGTAGGCGTTGTTAACCCTTGAGGATCATGGTAGGTGAGCTGGTCAACTGTCACAATCTTCCCTTCGTGGGGGAACATCATGAGGCAGAAGACAATTGACACTACGGCTTGCATGGCGTACATGTAACTCCTCCTGAGGAGGAGGTTGTGATCTAGTTGAGTGTTGACGACCTCAATGTCGATCATGACTATCTTCTTGGCTAACGTGATGGGGACATGGGGTGGGATTTCTTGGGATTTAGTGGGGTGTCCATCATAAGCCTGTAGAGTCATGGAGGACAGTTGCAGAATTGGTGATCCAAGCTTCTGCCAAACCAAGGTAGACATGATGCACGTGGATGCCCCCTCATCCACTATGCATCAGTGCACAACCAAGTTCCAGATGGATACCAGGATTTGGAAGGCTATAGTGGAGGGCATGCTCGGCTCTCTGTTATCTATCTCAAATGTGATTAGCTTGGAATCAGAGGATTCTACTGCCCCTAGAGTGGCTAGTAAGGATTTACACTGCATTGGGCATGTTTTAAGTACCTCAAGAGTGGACATGGAAGTTGGCGTTTGGGCCAAATCATCCACAATGCTATAGCTAACTGCAGCTCTAGTTGTGGCATTATTGGCAATTCGATGTACGGGGGGGCATGGGAATGGGGGTAACTGGAGAGTTAGGTTGGTTGTCCTAGATGTGGATGTTGCTGATGAGTCAGGAGGTTCAGTGGTGGTACTGTACTGATTTCATCTAGTATGAAGTTGACCTCTTCAGTGGTCATGGTCATCAGGTGGTGAACACCTATTTCGGCCATGGGCAGTGCCCGCGGAGCATTGGGATTGGCCTGGGGAGGGGAAGTGGTTGCCACCAATCCTTGGACTGGTAGTGGGTTTTGAAGCACCATGGGAGGAGGTCCTTATGGTGCCTGGTTGGGTTGGGCTTGGGTGGGGGCATTGGCAGCCTGTTGGGCCTCATTTTGAATGGCCTACTTAGCGCGAGCCATGAGGGGACACTCAAACGTGTAATGCCCATAGACATCACAGAGTGTACAAGGCTGTTTTGTGCGCAATGATGTGTTGCATCTTGGTGCATTCTATAGTGGGGGGTTTTGGGCTGGCTAGTTGGCCGTGGTATTATTGAGAGGGTTCAGTTGCTGACGACCTCCCTGCGGTTGGTTATTGCCTTGGTTGTGGGGCCGATTGTTTCTAGCTTTCCCTTGTTGATTGTTGGGGGTAGGCTGGTTGGGATGGTTTTGTTGTACGAACACTTGTCCCAACGGAGTGGGTGGAGTGGGTGGAGCAGGGGCGGGGGCTTGAACTTGTTGCACTGGTGGTGCATAGTATATTTGTGGGGGTGGTGGTGCCATGAATGTGGGCATTTTCCAAGCCATGGCTTGAGCCTACTGTGGTAGCATAGGTTGTGCATAAGAGGTTGTTGCTCTGGACTGAGATATCATTCTAGCATAGTCCGGAGCTTAGTTTTGGTAAGCAACATTAGCAGTGTTGCTTGGTTTCGGTGCCATGGTAGGTGGTGTTGGTCGAGGTTGTGGTTGTTGGGAGATTGACCCTATGATTCCATCCGCTGCATGGGATGCCCCCGGTGCATCGCGGTAAGAGGTACTTGGACGAGGAGCATTCAGAATGATAGTGTACAAGTATCCAGACTGGGTGTAAATGAGGTCAAATTGTTGGTCCTTCAGTATGGCCTCTTCTTCAGATTAGGGACGTTCGGATGTGACGTCCTTTGCAATGGATGGAAGCAAAGTCTTGAGGAACCAATACAATAAGATTGTGTTGTCAAGTTGGATCTTGCATAAGCTACGACGCCACCACCACTCATGGATATGATCGGTGATGTGAGTGGTGGTGTTTTGGCGACAGGATAGCAGGATCTCCACCCCCTCGTCATATCTGACAGGGAGTTGGAAATATTGTAGGAACATGAAGGCTAGGGAGTTGAAGTTGGGGTACTTGGCTCTTGGAAGCTCAATGTACCATTTGGCTACAACACCTGTAAGGGTGCGTTGGAACAGCCTCAACCTAATGGAGACATCTACGATGTTGTTGGATGAGCACCATAGATGGAATGTCATTATATGATTTTGGGGACATTCCCTGGCTTTGCCTTCAAACTTTGGGATGTCTGATGACAGTTTAGTTGGCATGGGTGGCCAGAAATCTTAGTGAAGGATGGGGTCATTTGTTAAACTAGCCAAGTCAGGCAAGTTCAAACGAGCCATGAAGGGTAGATTTGACCCCAAGTTGATGTGGGATGGGGCAGCAATGGGGGTGGGGTTCGCAGGTGCATAGTGCATCTGCACAGCTCAGGGTGCTTACGATGGCACCATGGTGGATGGGCCAATGCCCTCAAGTGTCATGGGTAGGTTGGTATGGGTAGCAGGGGCATTTCTCCCATGTATTGTTGTAGGGGCAATGTAGGTGGATGGTGCACTGCCCCCCTATGTGGCAAGAAGGGCAGTGTGTGTGGAGGGGCCACTACCCCTGTGTGTTACCACTGGGCCAGCTTGGTTGGTTACTGCGGGTGGCGCCAATTGGCTAATGATAGTATGCATGACTATGCTTGGACCACTTGCCAAGTTGTGGGTGACAGGTTGTGATGTGGACATGGGTCCACTTGCGAAGGTTAGGGCGGAAAATGGATCTGGGTTTGCAGTGGGGCTAGATGGTGCGGTGTGGAGGTCTGGTTTAGACTGATATGGGTATGAATCAAAATTAGAAGCTGTGTGGCCCTTTGATGGTGTGCGATATCACTGAGAATAGCTACGATGATGTCGGCTGAGTGTTCCAAATGGTGGTGGTTCGCCTCTTAGGCATGAGGAAGATCGTGGAGGATCAATTGTGTTCGCTTTGGTGTATGAAACTAGTGGGTATGAGATTTGGACCCCGGTTTCAATGGCTTCCTATTGGCTAAAGGTGGTATCTTGGACACCAAGACTGCCAGAAGACAACGCTTGGCTTGTTCCTCACCGATGTTTCTACTCAATCGGAAGGGGTCATTGCCCGTTTCGCTTGGCAATTGCTCTCAGCGACCAACTACTTTGGGGTTCCTGTGGTACTTCTCATAATGAGTTTCTGGGCAAATCCCAAGTACTTCCCACAATTGAAGCAGTCAGGGAGTTATGTCCTCAAAGACTACATAATTGATTGAACTTAGTGTAAATTTGGTGAATTTTAAGGCTTACTCGGTGTCATGAACTGAGTTGGGTTAATTATTTGGTATGGTGTGTTGGTTTGCTTGTTTGTTCTGGTACTTGGTTTGTAATATGGTTTATGAATTCATGGTAGAGTTCATATCATGGTTTTGTATGCAAACATAAACAGAAATTTGTAAGAAAATATGGTGATTAACCCTGAATTGTTGGCCTAACTAAATGTCTACCTCTCAGTGGTATTCTTCTTCAACCAAGAGAAGGTGTTGGGATCTCAACCCAATCGAACTAAGCCCATCCGTAGATCCTCAAGTCACCTCCCAATTTATAGGTTGGTCAACAGGGAGGACGCTTAGCACCGTGAGAATCCCTCCTTCTCTACCCCCCTTACCTTCTAGGTCACCTATTTTTAGTGGTTTAGGAAAAATACCATTGAGTGCCTAGATCTATACGAGCTTTCCCTTTGTTGTATCCCAGAATACCCCGGAGGGTGATGACTAGGTAGAGGAGGAAGGGGGCAACAAGATGGTTAATTTTAGGTTACTTTTAGTTAGGCTAGCTCATTTTATTAAACCTTAATGATTGATTTAGCATATACACTTTTTCATGAATTTATTTGCAGAAAATGAAAACTGGAATTAAAAGAGACCTGCAATGGTGGAAAGAGGCATTTGGGCCACACTAACAGTCCTCTGAAACTACAAATTACTATCATTTAAAATTAGAAAAAATTTTTGTGTGACAGGCCACACATTTCTGACCAAATCCCATGAGGGGGCCGCGAGATTTTTCCAGAAATGAGCGAGGGGGTCTCACAAAATGCCAAAACAGCCGCAACTTGAGCTCCTTGGCTGAAGTCATGCCTATCTAAGGATTAAGTGATCCCTAGGCACACCTGTCTAGGGATTAAGTGTGCCTTGTCTCACCTTTTCCCCCAATAAGAGCGACTTGCTCTGGAAAGGAGTTTTTCTGGTGCTGCAGGGTCAAATCTGGCCGACAGTAATAATACTGGGTTAGTCTTACATGGCTTGGCCTAGCAGAGGCTTCGGCACTGACAAAAATAGGAAATAAATTATATTTAAATAGATCTAAACTAAGATTTCTGAAAACTAGGGTAAAAAATGAAAAACTTAAAAAACTTGAAATTTTTTGCTTAGGGATCCTATGGGATCGACCCAGGGGAGTCGCCAAAGCTGTAGTGAGAATTTCTCCTCGCTACAGGGGTAAGAATGGCTCCCCTGTTCCTATAGGGAACAAGAGTAGGTTCCTACCCTTAGAAAACAGTAAAAACGGAATGGAAATATTGCATAAATAGAGCTGCAAATTGAAACTAAGCTAATCTAAGCAAGACTAAGTAAATGGTAGCTACTGTAAACTAAACCTACAAGAAAATAAAAAAAATAAAGATGGAGATGCAACCCTTGTGAACCCCTCTGCACACAGTGGGTTAGGGATCCGCCTCCCAAACCTGCAAAACAAACCTAAGCTACTAAACCTGCAAACAATGTCAATGAAAACCTACAAATAGAGATTAGGGTTAGAAAGTAAAAACAAATAAAACAAGCATAAAAAGAGATTATACCTCGCTTAGGTGGAAATGGGCCACCATGCCCTAGCTCATGGGAGCACCTCTCTCTTGGTTGGGAAGCAATGGCTTGGAGAAATGGAAATTGAGGAGAGGGAGAGTGGGTGGTTTGAGAGCAAGAGGTCTCAAAGCATCCACTGGTAGTATAACAATAGGCAAGTGAGGAGTGTTTTGAGAGTGAACCCCCACCCTCCTTTTATAGTTTTTCCAAGGGATTTTAGGGTTTTAAGCCCTTGGTCAGGGCTTTAGCCCCTTTTTTGGGCCTTTAGCCCCTTCCACCCTAACTTTAGCCCCTTTCATGGTTTTAGCCCCTTTTTGAGGGCTTTAGATCCTAGGGGTCTATTTTGGGTTCTTTTTTGGGGTTTTTATCCCTTTTCTTAATCCTTGGGCTCTTTTCGAGGTGTGGGGGTAAAATGGAAGGTCTTATGGGGTGAAATGAGTGTTGTGAGATGGTGTCCATGGGTGGTGTAGCCCATTGAGAGCTATGTGGGGGATTTTCGGGTTAACACTTACATCTGACCTACTCGTCAGAATGGCCAACACTCATATCTAACATGGGAGGAACTTAATCCTTTAGCAATGACAGAATGGCTTAGCCCTTATATCTAACCTGCTCATCAGAATGGCTCTCTTAGTCCCAGACTGAGTGTTCCTGGTAACTGACCAGGTACCTCCATTCCCAAAATGGAATTTAGCACTCATATCTAACATGGAAGGAACCAAATCCTCTCACCATGATAGAATGGCTCAGCCCTTATATATGACCTGCTCGTCAGAATGGATATGGATCTCAGCACTCATATCTAACATGGAAGGAACCAAATCCTCTCACCATGACAGAATGGCTCAACCCTTATATCTGACATACTCATTAGAATGGCTATAGGACTCATCACTTTCCCTTGGAGGAAACCTCGATCTAGAGAACACCAAGCTTCTCCCTGAAGTACTTGAACTTCACTCTGGCCAATGGCTTCATCAACACATCAGCTATCTGTTCCTCCATCGCAACATACTGGAGCTTCATTGCTCCTCTCTGCACCATATCCTTGATATAGTGATACTTGATCTCGATATTCTTTGAATTGTCATGGAACACTGGATTCTCTGACAACTTAACGCAACTCTAGCTGTCACAATGTATACAAGTAGCATCCAACTAGAGATCAAATAAATCAGACAGTAGCTTCCTTAGCCATACTGCCTCACAACTAGCTGAACAAGCTACGACATACTCTAATTTAGCTATACTCAGTGCAAAACAGGATTGCTTCCTACTAAAACAAGAGATCACACCTAATCCCATACTGAAGCAACACTTTGAAGTATTCTTCCTATCGATGGCACTTCCTGCCCAATCTAAATCAACATAACCCTCTTGGCTAATCTTCTAATTTGCATCGTACTTGAGCCTATAATCAACTATACCCCTGCATCCTTTGCAACCATCAAGTGAACATGTCTCAATGTGTTCATAGCAAAGAAAATATCTGGTCTCAGGTACATCAAGGACCCAATCATCTGATGATACATCATAGCATCAACTGTCTCTGATGAAGCATCACTCAATAGCTTCATGTTTGATGCCATAGGTGTGGTCATGTAGTCCGTCATCCTGAACCTATTTAGGATCTCTACTGCATACTTCCCTTGTCCACACCTCCATGCCTAGAACAATAGTTCATTGACATATAACAAGAGCATCACTGGTCTTTCATCTTCAACCTTGAAGCAAAGGTTGGAATCCCCTTTACTCTCAGTAAATCCTAGAGTCATCGATAATCTATCCATCCTGTCGTACCATGTTAAACCTCGGGATATTTTGCAGTCACTCCCTCTGAAGCGGAGCATCATACTCCCTCTATATTTTGTACTCTATGCACTGAAACATTCTATACTGGAGTGACAAGTAGTATCCATCTAGGATCATTGGATACCAAGTGTTAACACTCAGAATGTACCCAGGTTGTGAAAGGTAGATCCCAAGGTAACAACAAAAACCACTTTAGAATGTATTTCTGACCTAATACAGTCAGAGAGGGATCTCTCACTATTTACAAAGTTTTTATACTCAAGATATTCAATCAAAGACAATCAGAAGGTCATATTTATGATGGGACAAATCAGACAAGTTTGTTTTAAAAGACTTGGTAAGACAGTCATGGAAGAGACCATTGGGAAATGGAGTCAACAATCAGATCTGAAATAGGTTGCAGGAGGTAGGGTTTTGAAGGTTTATGATCAGAGGCAAGGTAGGAACCATTTCCTTAGTATTGAGGTATTAGTAGGTTGATTAGTAGACAAAAAGAGACATTCCATCAAACAGAGCACCTAACTAGGGTGAATTGTGCAAGACTTTAGAAGAAAATATTTTGAAAATGCTTGAACAATGGACCTAGAGCATGCAGGATGAATTCTATCCCATAAAAACTAATTCTCAAGCATGAAAGCAAATACAAAATGGAGTGGGAAACATGATAAATAGTCACATAAAGAAATTACTTACTAAAGAAAAATATGGCACAAGAATCTCTGACATGAAAAAGATTTTACATTCCTCCTATGCAAATTTCATTTATTTACTGAAAACTTGAAGCCATTACAATGTAGAGTCTCTCCGCTCTTGAACATCCTCCACCTTAAACTATCAAATTACATATTAATTTATATAAGAATAACCTCTACCTAACCTTGAATTCAAAACCTAACTGAACTCTAAAATTAGAAAAACGTTACAACAACGTTTCTCCAGCATATCTCCAATGGTGATAGCTGTGTGAAATATGAAACAGATTTTTATAATTGGACATTTTCATGAAAAAACCCATGTCTTCATTTCTCCAAAATCATCTCAATCTCCTCGAAATCTGCCTTAGAAATTAATGACTCAGATAATAAAATTGTAGATTTCTGGAAAAATGACTTGTGAAGATATTTTAAATTCTCTCAACCTGTGATTACTGTAAAAAATGGAGGTTTTTTATTATAGCACTGTTAGGAATAAAAAACTCTCTCATTTTTGTAAAATTAAATTCCATTTGTCCAAAACAATTCTTTGAATTTGATGGCTGAAATAGTCCTTTGGAAAACATGAAAAATGACCTGTACAACTAACTTTGTTTCCGCTAAACCATAGCACCTGTGTGAAAACTGAAATAGGTTATTCTGGATGATTATGGTTTGAAAAAAATCCTCTTTAAATTTCTCCAAATTCATCTTCATTTTATGTAAACAATTATTTTAATTTGATGACTAGAACAGTCATTTTTAAATCTGAACATTTTCCCTCTAAAGATGACTTTGCTTCTCCCAATATGTAGCATCAAGGTAAAAACGGAGAGAGGTTATTGTAGATCATAACGTTAGGATGAAAAACCTCTTTCCGTTTTTGAAAATGCTTCTATTTTTGCTAGAAATGGGTCGTTGAATAAAATGACTAAAATAGTCATTTTCAGAAAGAAAAAAAAATATGCTATGTTGCTTCCAAACCTTGAATTGTTTAACTGTAATTCATAAATGAAGAACATATAGCATCTATCCTTATAATATCATCTACTGTAAGAGAAATACGATGAATTGATTGATCAAGGTAGCCATATTTGATAATAGTGTCTCCAAACACTTGAATAATCCCAAGATTTGGCACACTCTCCACTGTAAATTCTGTTTGTAAGACTTTAAACACATACCAATACCTTCACAAATGCTCTCACTATATATATTTCTGCAACACTTCTGAGCTGATGCTCTTTTTGGGCTTTCCTTCTGCATTGTTGAGTGGTGGCTTCCTTTTTATTTCTCTATTAAAATCAATTTCGATCTCCTTGATCAGATTCTTTATCTTCACTATTTTCCCTGTGACTATAAACATGTAAAAGTTGACGTTGGAAATATGACAGACTGTCTCCTTCCTTTCATGTGCAGCACACAAATGAAATAATTTTTTTAAAAACCAAGCCAACTTTACATAATGGTCTATTTCGGAGCCGTCACTGAGTTGTTTTTCTTAAACCATTTTTATCCGTGGAATTCACCAAAAGCTACCACGTGGAAAGTGGTTTAAATTCCGCTACCACCTTTCCAATTTAACCACCTCACAACTTTACGCTCCGAAAACACTAATACCCGTTGATGAGTTTTCACTTTTTACATTAGCCATTAGATTATTATATGTGCTAGTAGTTTGATTATACCTTAATAAAGGTAATAAATCTTGTTTAGCGCTTAAACCTTCATTAAGACTTGGTTTGGTGAATAAGAGGCCGCTTTTTGACTTTGGAAAAAATATCCAAAACTATATAAGTTTGAATATAAATAAAATAATAGGTTTATAAAACCCATTTTATAAATTTCATTCAAAAGTTAATAAAACTTTTTGCCCCACTTGTGAAAAAATTATTTCTCTTTTTACCTAAAATTCCTTTAACTTCTCTTCTTTGCCAACTTGGAAATAGCTTAATGAGAAAAATTTGTAAACCAACTCAATCACCCATGAAAAATTAAAATTTTGAAGGCAATAAGACCAATTCCGACAAAAATAAATTTAGTGCTAACAACTGGCTCCAACTAGGGATGCTATCCTCCCTGCGAGGTAGCAAAGAACCACGTAGACCAGGTGCCAAATCCATTGGGTTTCTCTTAGTTTTTCTCTAAAATCCTCAACCTGTTATGAACTGAACCATCAACTGAAACCATTTTGTAAACAAATCCCACTCTATCAACCTCTAACCTATAACTGAATTGCACTTGAAACTGAAACCAAACTGAAAATTGCTGAAAGAAATGCTCGCCATGTTGAGCTTATTCATGCCTACCTATCCTACTTAACTAAGCACAAATGCCCAATCAAGCAAAATCTGATTTCCAATGAAGCCAATCAAGAAATTTATCCAATAATTCCATTTCTTCCTCACGCTTGATTGAAATTAGAACATAAGAACAAAATAGCAATAGGTTATGATAAAAAATTTGTCCTTTGCTGCAAACATATAACCAACTACTCCATCTGAAAAATTTATCCATGTACTCTGCTATTGGATCATAAAAAACATGACAAATTTCAAAATACTCAATCACTTGTTTATCATGACAAGGCTGTCCAAAAAGTAACTCCTCTTGCATACTATCAAACCGATCTTTAGAAGAGCTTTGAAAGGAATTCTCATGATTATTTTTCAATGATATATCAATAACTTCATTTAATATTTCTACATTTACAAATCCATTCTTCTCAAGCACTTCAAGAGGAATATCATTTTGTTCTTCAACAAGATTAAGCAGAAAGATCTCTTCTTGACAAAATGTTTCTGAATTCGAAAGATTTAAAGAAACATCCCATTGAGAGTTCTCATCTCCTTCTTTGGGATCCCTTGGTTTATTGTACACTGTTGGTTCTTTCACATATTGAGATTGATGGCATGATTGCTCTTCCATTTCATTACATATAAGTAGGCTAAAATTTTCTTTAAAACCATCACTAACATAATTTTTAACAAGCTGACCGCAATCATCAGAAAAAACATCAAGAGTATAACCCTCTTCTTTCACATCACTATGCTAATCATCTTCATGCTCATATTTTTTTCCAATTCTAATCCAAGGGCTGATTTCTCTTTAATTGTATTTTCAGAAAATAAATATGTGGAGGGACTGTAAGACTGAAAATTTGTAGAATCAGAATTCTTTATGCAATCACCCACAGAAGCATTAGAATTTAGAGGAAATTGCTGCGGCAAAAAGAAATTTTCTGATTGGGAATAAGCAACCTCATCTTGAAACAAAACTTCAGAAGTTGAATAATATGAAGAAGGGTTTGATTGACCATCCCAACTTCCTTCTTGGTCACACAAAGAATGACAAGACTACTCCAAATTATCATCTATTTCAGGAAAACAAATGTAGCTGCTTGAATCAGAGTTTTGGCTCATGTCTCTTTTAGTAGAGGAAGAAATTATTAACTGCTGAGATTTTTCTTGAATGTGAAGACAGCTAATTTGTGTTTCTTTTTTCTGAAATGGGTTCTCATATAAAATTTCTAAAATCTCTTCATCCAATAAATCATCATCACTATACATGCTTTCCAAATATCCAATGAAACCTTTAACATGCGTACAACAATCTTGAACCAGCAACAAGGAGGGGTATTGGTTTTTGTAATGTTCATGAAATACTGTATGAAAATCGGTAAGGGAAAATAAACTTCCTGATGGTAAACCTTCATACCATGACCTTTCATCTCCTTCTAAAGTAGCCATGAACATTTTCATTAAAGAATCCTCATGCAATTTAACTCCCAACTTATGTATATGCATATGAAATCTAACCAAATGAAGGGCAGCATCATCATTATTTTTATCTTTAAACTTTGGAAGACCCCTTTTCCAATCCACTTTAGGTATTCAATTTGGAAAACCAAGAATGTGAGCACGATTCATAGGAGCATACCTTGCAGACAAAGAACTCATCTCGATGAATGAATAAACTGAATCAACTCTTCAAACTTTGCAATCTTTTGACAGTGGAGTCACCATAGGAATTCTGAAAACTGGATTCTTCGAAGATGGAGTCGCCAAGTGAAAGATGTACAACCTTACTGATATTTGATTGTTGTTCACCATCAACAATAAAATCTAAAATTATGTCGTTCATACCCAGGGAATATTTGAACCTTCGTTCCCCAGCAACGGCGCCAATTTGTTAACACTTAGAATGTACCCAGGTTGTGAAAGGTAGATCCCAAGGTAACATCAAAAACCACTTTAGAATGTATTTCTGACCTAATACAGTCAGAGAGGGATCTCTCACTCTTTGCAAAGTTTTTATACTCAAGATATTCAATCAAAGACAATCAGAAGGTCAAATTTCTGATGGGACAAATAGGACAAGTTTGTTTTAAAAGACTTGGTAAGGCAGTCATGGAAGAGACCATTGGGAAATGGAGTCAACAATTAGATCTAAAATAGGTTGCAGGAGGTAGGGTTTTGAAGGTTTATGATCAGAGGCAAGGTAGGAACCATTTCCTCAGTCTTGAGGTATTAGCAGGTTGATTAGTAGACAAAGGGAGACATTCCATCAAACAGAGCACCTAACTAGGGTGAATTCTGCAAGACTTTAGAAGAAAATATTTTGAAAATGCTTGAACAATGGACCTAGAGCATGCAGGATTAATTATAGCCCATAAAAAATAATGCTCAAGCATGAAACAAAATACAAAATGGAGTGGGAAACATGATAAACAATCACATAAATAAATTACTTACTGAAGAAAAAGATGGCACAAGAATCTCTGACATGAAAAAGATTTTACATTCCTCCTCTGCAAATTTCATTCATTTATTGAAAACTTAAAGCCATTACAATTTAGAGTCTCTCTGCTCTTGAAAATCCTCCGCCTTAAACTATCAAATTACATATTAATTTATATAAGAATAACCTCTACCTAACCTTGAATTCAAAACCTAACTGAATTCTAAAAATAGAAAACAGTTACAACAACATCTCTCCTGCATATCTCCAATGGTGATAACTGTGTGAAATCTGGGAGAGGTTTTTATAATTTGATATGTGCAAGACAAAAGCCATGTCTTAATTTTTTCAAAATCATCTCAAGATCCTCGAAATCTTCCTTAGAAATTGATGACTTAGATAATAAAATTGTAGATTTCAGGAAAAATGACTTCTGAAGATATTTTAAATTCTTCTAACCTGTGATTACTGTGTAAAAAATGAAGGCGGTTTTTTATTATAGGACTGTTAGGAATAAAAAACTCTCTCATTTTTGTAAAATTAAATTCCATTTGTCCAAAAACAATTATTTGAATTTGATGGCTGAAATAGTCCTTTGGAAAACATGAAAAATGGCCTGTACAACTGAATTTGTTTCTGCTAAACCATAGCACCTGTGTGAAAAATGAAAGATGTTATTTTGGATAGGTATTGTGTGAAGAAAAGCCTCTTTCACTTTATCAAAATTCATCTTAATTGCATGTAAACAATTATTTTAATTTCATGACTAGAACAGTCATTTTGAAATCTGAACATTTTCCCTCTAAATATGACTTTTATGCTCCCAATATGTAACACCTGGGTAAAAACTAAGAGAGGTTATTGTATATCATAAGGTTAGGATGAAAAAACTCTTTCCGTGTTTGAAAATTCTTCTTTGTTTAATGGAAACAGGTCATTGAATAAAATGACTAAAACAGTCATTTTTAGATAATAAAAAAATGCTATGTTGCTTCTAAACCTTGAATTGTTTAACTGTAATTCATAAATAAAGAACATATAGCATCTATCCTTGTACGATCATCTACTGTAAGATCAATCCCATGAATTGAATGATCAATTTATCCATATTTGTTAATAGTGTCTTCAAACACTTGAATAATCCCAAGCTTTGGCACACTCTCCACTGTAAATTCTATTTGTAAGACTTTAAACACATACCAATACCTTCACAAATGCTCTCATTGTATATATTTCTGCAACACTTCTGAGCTGATGTTCTTTTTGGGCTTCCCTTCTACATTGTTGAGTGGTGGCTTCCATTTTCTTGCTCTATTAAAATCAATTTCCATCTCCTTGATCAGATTCTTTATCTTCACTATTTTCCCCGTGATTGTAAACATGTAAAAGTTGACGTTGGAAATATGCCAGACTGTCTCCTTCCTTTCGCGCACAGCACACAAATGAAATATTTTTTTAAAAAACCAAGCCAACTTTACATAGTGGTCTATTTCGGAGCCTTCACTGAGTTGTTTTTCTTAAACCATTTTTCTCCATGGAATTCACCAAAAGTTACCACGTGGAAAGTGGTTTAAATTCCGCTACCACCTTTCTAATTTAACCACCTCACAACTTTACCCTAAGGAAACACTAATACCCATTGATGAGTTTTCACTTTTTACATTAGCCATTGGATTATTATATGTGCTAGTGGTTTGATTATACCTTAATAAAGGCAATAAATCTTGTTTAGCGCTTAAACCTTCATTAAGACTTGGTTTGGTGAATAAGAGACCACTTTTTGACTTTGGAAAAAATATCCAAAACTATATAAGTTTCAATATAAATAAAATAATAGCTTCATAAAACCCATTTTATAAATTTCATTCAAAAGTTAATAAAACTTTTTGCCCCACTTGTGAAAAAATTATTTCTCTTTTTACCTAAAATTCCTTTAACTTCTCTTCTTTGCCAACTTGGAAATAGCTTAATGAGAAAACTTTGGAAACCAACTCAATCACCCATGAAAACTTAAAATTTTGAAGGCAATAAGACCAATTCCGACAAAAATAAATTTAGTGCTAACACCAAGATCCTCTATTTTTAACTTTTTCAAAAGTTCTTCTCACATCCATCTGTGAGCTTGTCATCCTTTATCAACCTTGTAGCAAAGGTTAAGATATTCATCAAGCTAATCATATATGTTTTATCCCATGGGTGTCTTTTGAACTCGTACAAGGACTTCTTTCATTTGCACACATGATTATGCATGTCATGTGACTTCACTTCCAGTGGCTGCAAATGTCTCTTCGTATTCAATGACTTGTCTCCCACGATGTTTCCATCTACTGCATTATGGTGTTATAGCGGATTTAACCACTCCAGGTGAATCACACTTTGTATGTCCTTCCCCTGTCCTGCTGCAGACTCTTTCGACCCCATGGACCATATTTTATCCTTTGATGTTTCCTTGATCATCCCTAAAAGTATATAAAAAATGATATACGCGGCTTTCTCCCCGATAACCGCGTACATACGCGGGTTTGACTCCTATAACCGCGTACATACGCGGGTTTGACTCCTATAACCGCGTACATCTAGATGTGTGCATAGTCCAAATCCTTTTGGAGTTTTCCTTGACATGGATCCAACTCATTCGACTCCTGGCCTTCCATATGCCTTGAGATCGCTCGGATTCGACCCTTCATTATCCCTTGTGAAGCTATATAAGGAACCCCTTGGTACATTGAAGGCATATAGAGAGATTGAAGCAACGAAGCTATAGTCCATTGTTGCCTAAACTATACTTGGGTCTGCATCCCTTTGTCCCTTTGGAGCACTTTTGTGTTCTTCCCAAGCTTGCCTTTGCTAGTGAGCTTGCTATCGAGAGATGGAGGATTGAGGTGGTGGAGGCCCAAGTGGGGGATTCAGTTTCTCCGATTCGCAGACGTGCCATCAGAGGTTGTATCTATCTTGTAATCTCTGATTTATATTAATAAGAACTATCTTTACTTGTCCAATGATGTGTATTTGATTAAATATTGTATCCATTGGAATTTGTCAAATGCTTTTACATTATTGATTATATATGCTAGAATAGATATAACACCATGATATATAGTATGCTTGTATTGTTTACTTGTTGTTGAGGAAGTATTATATCAATTCAAGCTGAAGATTGGAAAGCTCAACGGGGATCTACTTCAACCGTCTGGAATAAGATATGAGGTCTGATCCTTTAGTGTTAGACATTTTGTTTCTATTGCATATTGGGAAAGATTGATTTCTGGAGTCAAGTCTGTCTGTTGTGGTACCCCAATCCATAGGAATTTCTCTCCGTAACAGAATTGGCGACTCCACTGGGGATGGTCCTTGTTTTTATTTGGGGTTTACAGGC
This sequence comes from Pseudotsuga menziesii, assembly GCA_001517045.1. Lineage (NCBI taxonomy): Eukaryota > Viridiplantae > Streptophyta > Pinopsida > Pinales > Pinaceae > Pseudotsuga > Pseudotsuga menziesii. The sequence continues at coordinate 329,228 of LPNX010353600.1, read as the reverse complement.
ACAATGGGCTTGATATTATTGACTTGCTCTTTGTTTCTCGTTGTTTCTGTATTGCATTTTATAGTATGTTCATCCATTGACACTCCCCTTTATTGGTTTGACCCTTGGCCTGCTTTTTACCACTGCCTTCTCTGTATACGCAGGTTTTTGGCCAAAAGTCGCATATACACGCGGAGTTTTGGCCAAAAGTCGCATATACACGCAGGTTTTTGGCCAAAATCTGCGTATACACTCAGGTTTTTGGCCAAAAGTCACGTACATACGTAGCTGTTTTTTATACAGTCGCGTACATCCTCCCTTTTGGTGAGTTTGATGTTGTGGGAAGTTTTTGGGTGGGTTGTGAGTGTGGTTGGGTCTTCCTTGGGTTTGAGGTTGTTTTTTGGATGCTTATTTTGTGACCAGAGACCGCTCTTTCATTGATTTTTCTTTGAAAGTAGTTTTAGTCATTTTTCCTTTTTGTTTTGCCATTAGTGCATTACTCTTTTCGTCTTTGTATCTTGCTAGGCTTGTCTTTTATACTTGCTGCAGAGACTGAGAGTTTTAGATGACTTTTATTGCATTTTTCATTCTTTTATATTGAAAAATACAGAGTAGTTGCACTATTAGTTGCATCTTAGATATGGATTTGAGGAGGTACTTGCATTGGATTGCTTGGATGAGAGTTGTTTTTAGGCTTTCATATAGGAAGGATTGCATTGACATTCGGAAAGGAATATATATTTATGCATCTCATGTAGTGGCATACCCTATTTTTCATTTGACAAAGACTACACTTAGCATTGTTTGTTATGGTGTGCACTTTTATTTCACTGCTAAGTCTTCATATCACTAGTTGCACAGCCATTTCCCTTTGAGTAATTACAGCCAACTAAAATCAACGTTTAATTAAAATGAATTACACTCATTTCTTTTCTAGGGTGCACCAACAAGCTTAGGTTTTAGGATCTTGGAATAGTTCATTGTAAGTCAATTCTCCAAGATCACTAAACAACAACATCTAGGTGTCTGTCTAGGGAGTGTGTGAAATCCTTGGTATAACCATTGTTCTCAGGATCCTCCTCTCAAAAGGGAGTTAAACACAAGGCAGTGTGAGCGGTTAATGATTGGGATGACCCCTAGTCATAACTGAGTAGCACCGGAGATATTTCCAGGATTGTATTCATATCTGGGGGCTCTTTCGAGAGTTTCGGGCTTTGCTACCCTACCCATACGGTCAATCCCACCTGCAACTGTCCGCCTGATCTTTGATTATATTGAGGTGACCTTAGTGACCTTACCTAGGATATCAAGGGGGTACTTGTAGAGGTTATTATGCAGGTGTCCCGGCCAGGTTGGGGTCGGACAACACAGTTGCTTTACGCATTGAAGCTGAGGGCCACTATAATTGGTTACGTACCTCCGCTTGTAGTGTATGGGAGTTTCGATCCTCTCCTATGCGAGACATACTTGCTGCATTCGGGATCTCACATATCCTCCCCTTGGTTTGCTTGTATTTTGGCTGTAGATTTTCTTAGGAGTGTGCTCTTTGTGCGCTAGTTAGCCTTTGGGATCGTGGTTACTTGAGTATATTTATGCTCTCTTGAGTTCAGGTCCTTTTATTTTCGGCATGCCTGGTATCCTATCACCTGTCTTGGTCCTAGTACAGACCCTGGTGTCAGACTTGGGGGCATCACATCCCCTTACCGTGCTCATAGAGTTGGGAATGGTCATATTCCATCCTCTACTGCATTTGTGGAGTATTTTTATTCCCTTCACTCAGTCTTTACACTAGTGGTCACCCTCATGGGGGTGGTAGTGGATGCGTGAACGTTGGGTCTACACCTTACTTTCCTTTTTATGTCCCATCGTTCACTGTATTGTTTCCTTTGGGTGCATTTGTCATGATCATTCCTCCCTATAGTTTGGATTCTTTATTGACTATCTTGGGTTGTTTTGGACTAATATGGTTGTCATGTAGGGTCCAACGTTTGTACACTCTCTTTGAGGTTTTGACCCATTCATTCCTATCACAGTTATTATGTCTGAACTGGCATATAGGTTAGGATTTCACATCCGCTTGCACTTATGCATTTTCTTATGACCATTCCATCTTAACCTTAGGTATGAACCCATTCCATGGTATCACGAAACCTTCATGCTGCTGTTAGAAGTGGTACTATGTGAATGGTAGAGATTTCCTATACATGGGTGTCCTAGTTAGATCCCTTTTGCATTTGGTACCCATGTTGTGAGTCCTCTCTTAGGTTCGAGAGTCAGTTGTATAATATTTCCATGACATTTAGCAAGAGCCTCATACTCCTCTTGATCTTATGCTGGCATGTTTCCCTCCAGACTCCCCTTATGTCAAGTTGTGAATGCATTATCATGAGATTTTCTTGTCTTATTGAGCTATATGCCGGCTCCCCTGACATCGTGTTTTAGCCATATAGCCCAAGCGTGTCTCATGTCTAGCCATGCAGAGCCATTTTTATATCCTTTGCAACTTTATTCCCTTTTTACCGGGAGGGGATTTTCCCCCGAGTGTCGATATCCTACACATGTATCCTTGCATTGAGCATAGGTATGTTCCACTGCTTGGAACTATTTTGTTTACCCTTATGACACTCATCTCCTCCTAGTTTGTAATTATAAAGCTAGTTTATTCTTTTTTCAACCTTTTCAAATAACTGAAAAAGTCCAAAAAAATCAAAAAACCAAAAAGCCGGACACGGAAAGATGTTATCTTTGGCAGCTGTCGAGTCGTGTCGCCTTCGAACAGAGCACTGTATATAACATCCATTGGTTGGGTTATAGTTTGACTTATGGGCTGTACTCGTTTATCTGAGTTTATCTCCACCAACTGGTTAAGCTTCCAGTCCCTATGGAGCCTCTGTTGATGCCTCCTGTGTCACAGAGATGTCCCAGTTTGTATATTGAGTCTATGCTACCTTCATTCAGTCACCATACGCCATTATGCTCTTGTTCGAAGGAAGTTGAAACCTGTGTCAGCCATTCCTCATTTATCTTGACTTTGCATGTCGGCCATTCCCAGTACAGTTACTGGTTCATGCACTTTATGATCGAGTCCTTCCACATTAGACAGATTTGCTGAGTACCTCGTGTTGGATGATGGGGGATGCCTTAATTCCCTCCTTCCAGCGGATTTCATCCCATCGACTTCAGATCATTTATTCTGGGATTGGAATCTAGAGTCCTTTTGAGTGCCTTGAGACTTGCAGTCATCAGTGGCAGGTTCTCTTGCCATCGAAAGTTTCTTGGGAATACATCAATGTCCCCTGATTGATGGATTCTCTCAAGTGTTTGACCTCAACACATCTATTCACACTTGTTAGTTTGCACTCTAGTACCTTGATTCCCATTATCATTATCAGTGGGTAATCTCGTGTCTAATAATGGTATACATCAATGACTGGTAATCAGATGATGGACTACTATGTTCGACCTCGACACTTCTATTCGCATAGTAGGACATGTACTCATAGTGGTTTGTGTAGAAGACCTTCCAGACTGGTGGAATCTCTTATATGCTACCTCCTTGATCGTGCCAGTGTTCATGAGATTTCAGCTCTTGTGACTTGATTCCGGTGTATGTCAGACATTTCCAGCCACTATGGAGATCTTGATCTATTTTATATCTTCAGCCATTTTGGAGATCATGGTCCTTTGTATATCTTCATCATGGAGATTCTGATCAATGTATAATGTACGTGGCGATGACCACATATGTGATATCTTGTATTATGCCTATTCATGGCCATTGTACTCTTATGTATCTGGGACTGCTATATGTACTTGCAGTTATATGCAGAGTTGTATCATTGTACTATGTTGATTGGGTGGCTGGTCTTCCATTTTGGATCTTTCATCACTCCACTTCTGGGATGGACTTATAATGTATTTCGGCCATCGTATGACCCCTATGACCTCACACATTAGGGGGCATCTGTTATAGCGGATTTCACCACTCCAGGTGAATCACACTTTGTATGGCCTTCCCCTGTCCCGCTGCAGACTCTTTCAACCCCATGGACCATATTTTATCCTTTGATGTTTCCTTGATCATCCCTAAAACTATATAAAAAAATGATATACGCGTCTTTTTCCCCGATAACCACGTACATACGCGGGTTTGACTCCTATAACCGTGTACATCGGGATGTGTGCATAATCCAAATCCTTTTGGAGTTTTCCTTGACATGGATCCAACTCATTCGACTCCTGGCCTTCCATATGCCTTGATATCGCTCGGATTCGACCCTTCATTATCCCTTGTGAAGCTATATAAGGAACCCCTTGGTACATTGAAGGCATATAGAGATATTGAAACAACGAAACTATAGTCCATTGTTGCTAGAACTATACTTGAGTCTACATCCCTTTGTCCCTTTGGAGCACTTTTGTGTTCTTCCCAAGCTTGCCTTTGCTAGTGAGCTTGCTATCGAGAGATGGAGGATCGAGGTGGTGGAGGCCCAAGTAGGGGATTCAGTTTCTTCGATTCACAGATGTGCCGTCAGAGGTTGTATCTATCTTGTAATCTCTGATTTATATTAATAAGAACTATCTTTCCTTGTCCAATGATGTGTATTTGATTGAATATTGTATCCATTGGAGTTTGTCAAATGCTTTTACATTATTGATTATATATGCTAGAATAGATCTAACACCATGATATATAGTATGCTTGTATTGTTTACTTGTTGTTGAGGAAGTATTATATCAATTCAAGCTGAAGATTGGAAAGCTCAATGGGGATCTACTTCAACCATCTGGAATAAGGTACGAGGTCTGATCCTTTAGTGCTAGACATTTTTTTTCTATTGCATATTGGGAAAGATTGATTTTTGAAGTCAAGTCTGTCTGTTGTGGTACCCCAAGCCATAGGAATTTCTCTTCGTAACAGATGGAACTACGAAATTTCCTTCACGTATCGATACTACATCCTAGACATCATTCTTCTTGAACTTATTCATAGCTGGAAGGTTCTGTATCAATGATGTCGCTACATTCATCATATTATTCTTCATCTTGAACTGTCGTCACTTATTCTTTAGAACAAGTCTCATCCTTCTTTTCTTGTAGGCGATTATGTATGCAATCTTTCCTACAAGTCAAATGCATTTGTATGGTTAGAAACATTTCATAAAGAATATTCATATTGGAAAATTCTTATGCATAAATATATGATCATGCAACTACTTTAGCCAATACAACATTCATCCATATCTCACAGAAACGTTTCTAGATGCCTTCCATCTCTACCAGGACAACATTGAGATTGTGACGCTAATCCAATATGTCAGCAAAGAGGTTTCATTCTAGATAAGTAGCAATGGAGAGTTTGTATAGCACCAAGAGCTACTTACCCATCATATGCATATTAGTAGTATACTGTCATTAATGCAAACATCCTATCATGCATAATACATCAACTGAATATAAACAAATACATAACAAAAGAATGAAATGTCAATTGAATACTTATCTTTATTTGTTTCGTAGGTAGACTCATTCTTGATCCTTCAGCTTCATCATCTTCTTTATTCATAATAGCATCGTTTCTTATCCAAATGCTAAGATGGATAAGAGGTTCTTCAAGAGTTGATATCTTCATATTCCTCATCACTGGAGGGATCTTCTTTCAATGGTGAGATCTTGACCTTCAATTGCTCCCATCTTCTCTTCTCTTCTTATGAGTTGAGCTTCTTCTTCTTCCCAGAGTCTTCTGAAAGTAATCACTTCCTTATGGCACACATTCCTTGCATGAATGAATCCCATGATCATGGGAGGCTATTCAAGGTGGCTATCACCACTTCTACATTCTTCACTTTTGCTTCAAGTTGTTCTTTGATTTGAGAGACCCTTATGATTGCATGGTCTCTACATTCTAGATCTTCACATTCTTCAACTGGTTTCTTAAGGTCATCTTCTAATGTATGTTCTTCCCTTCAAATAGCTTGGTCAAGGAATCAAACATCTGCGGTGTCTTTGGGGAGACACTTGTGGTATAAGTTTATCCATGACTGAATCAGCAATGATCTTCTTGTTCTTGACCAAGTTCTTCTTGAGTAAGGCTTTGAGCCCCATCTCCCTCTAGAACTGGAACCTCTCTACTCATGTAGGTGTCCAATTCATTTTCTTCAGAGAGATCAAATACTTCGATGCTTGGAAGTTGTCAACTTCACCAAGATTATCATCAAGCTGATGTGATAGATCACTTTGAAATGAGAACCTCAAATGAAAATAGCAAAGAATTAGATCTTACCGATTTGAGGTGTCCGTCTTGGTTCTGAAGCTCGTTGATCTAGGGTTTGTCACAGAAACCCTAATTTTCAAAACTTGGAATATTTTAGATCTGATAGGATAGACAGATATATATCTTTAAATGGAGCTGTCCAATGTACTCCTTTTCTAAAAACAGTGGAGGGAAGCTCCCACAACAGGAAGCCCTAGTTTTCCAATTTCTTTCGGAAAAAATGCCTGTCATTATTTCTGTGATATCTCCAAAATTACTGCTCCTCTGTGTCTAAAATTTTGCATTGAGGTAACCTCATATGACTCGGATCCAACGCCATAGTTTTCATTAGAACTTGTGTCACCATTTGGGACTTATGATCCTTTTCCCAAGGTGACCTGTTACAAGAATGTTCAGAACAACAAAGTTGTACGGAATGCCACGTGTCACTGGTTCATCTTCTGAGTCTGATATTTGGACCACCATAATTAAAATCTGTACCCATTTTGGAAAATCTTCAAAAATTCCATTTGGACCTTTCTAGCCCAAGATATTGCAATTGTCCCTAGGTGTCCTGTTTAGGGATGAATTCTGGAAGAGGTTGGAACCCTAACGTAGAGGGATAATATCTCCCATAATATAGCTAATTGAAGGTTGATATTTGGACACTATGTAAATTAGGATCTTATCTTCAGTCTCTACAATTTTCAGCTCCTGGGCCTTGGTCAATCTCTGGATATAGCGAATATACCAAAACTTAGCAGTTTTAGTATTTAGAGTTTTTCTAACTCGGGGTCAAACTAGGGTTTGACTTTCCTAAAGTTTCACCCAACCAAATTTCTTGATCCAGGTCTCTAAACTTTGATTTTGATGACGAGAACAATCCTATTCTGGGATCACTCAAAAATTCCTCTTCTGTAGAAATCCCTAATTTCTGCATCAAAAACTGAAAATGCTCGGAATCGAATTCCGCTTCGACAGAAAGATGCGCCCTTCAATGGAGAGTCAGCCTAGCATAATTTTGCTGATGGATTGTGGAGAGAGACCCAAAAATTAAGAATCCCTAGCTTCTGTAGCTGTATAATTTCTTCTTCTTAGGTTAGCTCTGATACCATGTTAGATTTTTATCATTCAAGCTAGCATTATGATCTTAGGATCTTTTAACGAAGAGAATAACAAGCACATCAATAAAACATAAGCACAACACAAGAGACAAGAGACAAAAAGAATTTTCCTCGGTGAAACCATAAAGGAGAAAACCCCACAACTTCCTCAGAGATAGAATCAGCACTAAAGGTAAAACTGGAAAACAGTAAGATGATCTCCCGACAGCAACAGTCTCTCTCTCACACACTCAGAGAGCTTCTCCTCTTTCACTCATGTGCCCCAATGAGTGAGTGTGTGTGTTCTAAATAGAGCGACTCACTCTCTATTTATATTATTCCGTTCACTTGGAACCCACTCCATCATGTGGGCCTCACTTAACAATTACTTACTAGAGCCGACATCTCTAGGAGTGTCTAATAACCCTAGTGCCCCACAACTTGTGGGGACTATGCCTCCTCTGACCAACAAGGAGGTTTATCCTTAACACAATGGTGGGGACTATTTCCTTGACTTACAATGACTCACCTAGGGTCAACTTAACTAGGATATTATAATAACCCAAGGGCCCCACAACTGTGGGGACTTTAACCCTTGACCAATAGGAGGGTTACCCACAATGACTTGACATGACTTTCTCATTATAGAAACTTCTTGGAATAACATCGGGGTATGACATGACTCAAATACATTACAATACATCTGGGAATGAACATCAGGTTACAATAGATAAGAAATACAAGTGAATACATTCCGAAGTTACAATTACATCAACACTAGACCAACTGCTGCAAAATACCAAAACGAAAATGTTTGCTTTTTATTCAAATCAAAGACATAAAATCAAATTCTGGGCAATCTGGTTCAGGAAAACGATTAACAAACTGGATAAAATGTGAAGAGAAACAAATTTTTGAACATAGGAAAACCATAAAACAAAAGACAAAAACACAAAATATGAGAAAATCCCCAAACGTCTAGACTCGTAATCATTTTTGCTTGCTTGTTGCTGCATGAATGAAGAATTGGGTTTCCAAAAACGTTTTTCCATTCCAAATCGTGAGGGAAGGTGAAACGCTGCCGCATGAGTGAAAAGTGGACATTTTCTTCAAGAAAATTAAAAAAAGGTTTTTCCAAAAATGATGTTCTGCAAATTTCAAATTTCTCCCCACTCTCCTAATCCCCCCCTATCCTTAGGAAAATCATGCCCCCATCTCATTTGGTTGCGTTGACATAGTTGGTTGTAGGTTTTTAATTAAAAAATGCAAATTTCACATAATGTCCAGCTTTTTAATGTTTAGCTAGCATAAAATACCATCGACTCAACCTTAATTGACGAAACATAAACACTAAATCAATGGTGGGGCTTTTTCGTAGCTCCACACCATGATTATTTACATCATATTATTTAAATTCCAACGGGGTCAAAACCAAGGTGTTATAGTGGGTAGCGAAGTCTTCTCCTTTATGGATGGTTTCTCAAGATACAATCAAATTCAAATTAAACCCGAGAACCAACACAAGATTGCTTTATTTTGTCCCTGGGGTACTTTTGCATATAAAAATATGTCTTTTGGATTAAAGAATGTTGGTGTTACCTTTCAATGGGAAATGAACTACTCTTTTCATGACATTAAGCACATTGTCAAGCCCTACTTAGATGATCTTCCAACACATTCCTGAAAGAGAAAAAATCACTCGGATCATCTTTGTTTGGTATTTGAGAGATATCACTACTATAAGATTCATTTAAACCATCATAAATCTATTTTCTATGTCAATTCGAGACATTTTCTAGGTTTCATTGTTTCTGAAAAGAGAATTAGGGTCAACCTTTTGAAAGTTGAGGCAATTGTCAATATGCCTCCTCGTCGAAACATTCAACAACTTCAAAGCCTCCAAAGAAAGTCTAAGCTTATTAGACATTTTACAATGAATTATGACAAGATAAAGAAACGTTTCATGGACTTTCTTAAGTAATACACTCAATTTATATGGGATGAATATTCCCAGCAGTCATTAGAAGCATTGATGAAGGAATTATTGTCATCTCCTTTCTTACATCCACTAGATTACATGAAATAATTTATATTGTATCTGTCCACATCAGAGTCTATAGCTAGAATGGTGCTGGTTCAAGTAGATGAACAATTCCAATAGCATATCATTAGTTACCTTAATCAAGATTTAGTCAGGCCTTAACTATGATATTCACACGTCGAGAAGTTGTTCTTAGTGGTAGTGTATTATGTACAAAGTTAGCGTCATTATATCCTAGTTAGTACAACCAATGTGATCGTGGATGTGAACCCTTTCTAGTTTGTTTTATCCTGACAAATAATCAGGGCAAAATTCAACAAATGGGTCATCATAATCCTAGAGTTTGACTTGTATTTTTAATCTGCTAAATCCAAAAAGTCCTTAGTGTTTATGGAACTCATTTATGAAATTCCAAGTGACAAGGGTACGATGATGGAGGATGAGTCATTAACAGATGAACACATCTTCTTGTTGTCAACCATTGATCCTTGGTATGGAGACATTTTATTATATATTCACACTTTGAAGTGTCTAACATCCTTCTCATGAGAATAATGACAGGAGTTACAAATGAATTCCAAAAACTACCTCATCATTGCTGATACTCTCTATATAAGAGAGGTAAATTCAATCCTTCATCGATTCCTTAATCTTGAAGAGGTTGAGTTTGTCCTAAATTATTCCCATGGTAGACCATGGAAGGTTCATTTATCTAGGTTATAAACGACCCAAAACATCTTGTGTTCCGTTTATATTTGTCCAACCATATTCAAAGATTGTGTGGAAGTTGTTAAATGATGTCATCCTTGCGAGCTTTATACAAGAAAGATGCGGTCGCACCCTACTCCACTCTTCCCCATAATCATGGTATGAACCTTCACTAATTGGGGGGTATATTTCATGACCTGCAACCCAGTTTCGACTAGGGGGACATAAGTATATCATTGTCATTGTTGACTACTTTACTAAATGGGGAAAGGAAATACCTACTTTAAAATTTGATGGTGAAACTGCAACATATTTATTTTTCATGGACCACGGTAGTCATTTCCATATTAGGATGATGACTGAATTGAATACTTTCTTGGATTTAAACAAGATCATTCATATTCTTTTTACCCGCGGGAGAATGGATAAGTAGAAGTCGTGAATAAAATGTTGAAACCCATTATAAAGTGGACTATTAACGCAAGTAGATTATATTGGCACATAATGTTGTATCCATCACTTTGGTCATATCAAAATACACTCAAGACTGCCATGAGGTTTCCACCTTTCCAACTTGTTCACAGGGTGGAAGCAGTCACACCTATAGAATGTGACTCTACCATTGTTAAAAATCAGAATACAATTGTTGCCCAGAAATTCTATTTTATAAGAAAGTTTGTTGCATCTAGAACACCTAGATGACCAACATAGATATGTGCTTACAACAAATGAAGCACATAAGCAAGGATTCAAGAACTAGTATCACAAGTCTATCAAACCTAGGGTGTTATCAAAAGGAGACCTTATGTTGGTTTATGACCAAGATAAGGAACCCTTGGGGAAAGGAATTAATTTAAATAAATGTGGTTACGACCGTACATTATGTCTAAATTCTTAAATAAGGGGGCATGTGAATTGATATACTATGATGGAAACAAACTACAAGATCCCTGAAATGGGCTCTACCTGAAAAAGTATTATTCCTAGGATATATGTTTTTTCTTGTATATATTTGTATAACTTCATAAATAGTTATATTTTTGTTAGTTTTTCTAATATAAATCTGGTTTTGTTTCATATGTCCTTACAAATTTTCATTGGATTCGCTAATGGCACAAGCCATCACACTTGCAACTAGGATTCAATATCTTGTGTCATTTATGAACCCATAGGACAACTAGTTACCTCGAGAGGTGCATGTTTAGGTCCTTCTACTAATAATATGATTGAGTACAATGCGATAATTGAGATACTAAGGGATGTTTCTTTACATGGTATTATGTATCTTGAGATTAGACTCGATTCCTAGTTAGTAGTCTCTCAGCTTAATGGTGATTATCAGGTGAGACATCCTAGTTTACTACGTCAGTTCTTATGAATTAGATTACTTGAAAGAAATTTTGATTATATTATATACAAACGTATTCCAAGAAATCAAAACACACTAACTGACTCATATTCAAATTATATATTAGATTGACATTTGTCGCACACATTGTAAAAAGTACTTAGATGTATAGATAAAAACACATGTAAATAAGTCACTATATGTGTGTGTGTGTAAAAAAGGTCCATAACATCGAGTCCTAGTCCAAAAGATCCAGTCATAAGTACATAAAAATACAAAAACAAGAACAAAATCCATCCAAATGCTAGAAAACTATAGATACTCTGCAGCCTTAGATGCCTTCGCTACAACATCTTGGTCACAAAGGATGGTCCTAGACACCTTATGAAGAAGGTGTAACCATGAAGGAAGCACATGCACTACATGCTCCTGGATATCAATAGGAATCCTATCCATCATCAGAGTAGGAATATCATGAGTAAGGAGAGCTATATTTCCCTTTACAACTTGGAGCATGGAATCGGCACCACCTCCCTCAATTGGTCACACATAAGTCCTAGGATGGACATCTGGTCGTACAGGTCCAATATCTGCATCATACAATCTTGACTCAGACTCCTACAAGTTACATATATATATATACGCTTATAAAAAATTTCATAAAAAGTAAATATTTCAAAAAAAACAAAAGACTTACCCATCTCTCCCCATGCCTCTCCGAGAGGTGGCGCAATCTCAGGATCATCACGGAAGTCTATCCTTGCCTAGGGAAACTTCTCAAAGGCAAGTACCTGTCTACTCCACCATGCATAAAATTCATCATCCTAAGCTCCTCGGATCTCACCACCACCCTAGTGAACAAAGACATATCCCCACCGTGTGAGACTAGGATCACATGGATGTGTCACCTTAGAGCTCAGTGCAGGTACTCGCTCAAAGAACAAGGACACTTGGATGTTGGGATATCCAAAATTATTTTTCTTATGAAACTTGCAATTTGAAAGTTTCTTCTTCATGCACATGCACCCATAATCAGGGGAAGGGGACATCATATAAGCGAACATCTAAGAGTAAAATAGGGAAATCATGTGCACCTTCACGTGAATATGATCTGATAAAATGTGTTAGAATAACTGCTTCAGTTTATTAGCCAATTTCCTAAAATTCATTCACTCTCAAATTCCCATAAATAACATGAAATTTGGAAATAACAATTAATATACTATGATTCAAGAACTGAAATGAACAATTCAACACATAAATAGATAAGCAAACAAGAATTTTCAATGGAGTTTTCCAGATCCCCTCACTACATCTCTAGGATTGATCATTCACCAAACTGATTCATTATTTATCCTTCGAAGATATGGATTTATTTACAAATGTAAGGATTGAATTCTCACAACATGTTGCTCATTCTTCCATCTTGGTAATCCTTCTCATAATAAAAACAGGAGCTAAGTCTCCCACATGAAGTGGCACAAAAAAGACCTCCTTGATTATTCTTTCAAAACAAAAATCATACCAAAATATAACTTACCAAAACCTAACCTAACAAACCTCTCCTCATGAGGGGATTTAATAGCTTTACATGGATAAGAGCTACTCCATTGGATCAAAGAGAAACCATCTTTCACTGTTGATTTCAAACTACCTCAGTCTGAACTATCAATCATATGAACTTTTATGAAATGTCAAATGATCCCTAGACCATTCCCCAACGACATGTTAAATAGAAATAATAGGTTCTTTTTTATCTATAGGTAACTCCCCTAGTCGAGGTACAAATCCAATTTCATGCTAAAAATACATTTGTTAGGATAAACCAAACCTGAAGACATTGGTGTAGAAGAAATATTGGATTCATGCATGGTCATTGGTTTAGATCCGTTGTCGGTTATGTTGGACTATTGATTTAGATCCACCATTCTTTTCCTAACCTTTCTGATATCAATTTGTCGATCCGACTTGTCGATTCTCTTCCCTACTTTACTGACGGTAATTTGTCAATTTTGACCTGTATTTCCAACTGTCAATCAGTCAATAATGTCCTTTTTGTATTTTTCGATCTTGACATTAGAAGTTGTAATTCAACGTTTTCCAAATAGTAATAACCATGACCCTTCTGACATTTTTTATCTTGACTTCGAAAGTTGGCAGTCGAAACTATCCAAACTAGGATACAATGATCCTACCAAATTTAAAATTCCTACTTTGTAAACCAGAAGTTGACATTCGTCAAAGGGTCATCATAAAAAATCCTTTTGACTTTCTAATCATGACTTTGGAAGTAAGAAGTTGACATTATTCAAAGGGAAATAACAATGATCCTTTCAACTTTCTAATCCCAACTTTAACACATTGGAAATTGGAAATGTCCAAACAATAATAATGATCCTTCTGAATTTCTAATTCTGACTTCAGCACATCAGAAATCGGAAGTTGGTGATGTCCCTTATTATTGCCAACTTTCTCTACCAATATCTTTCATGTATGGAGTCCATTTTTTATGAAACAAGTGTCATTGGAAATCTATCAGTGATCCCTATGCAACTATATTTTTTTTTTCTACATTCAAATAATTTTATTTTTTGTTTGGTCATTTGGGATATCCTTCTAGATAAAACCTCCCCACTAAAGAAATTTTGGAACCCCAAAAGATTGTATCATCAAAATTATACATACATAATTTAACTAATCATTCTCTTTGCGACTCAGAAAAGGCATGCAAACACTTTGTTCTACATATAAGTGACGTTATAAAATCCATCACTTTTATGATTTACCCTTCTTGGGGTCTCATACACAACAAGTGATTTACAAAATGTGCATCATGTAAAATTTACAACAAAAGCAATCAAATTTGAAATAAGCTTAACGCATTTCTGATCAAACCAAGACACATGATTTCCCTTCTTTATTTTATCTTCTTCATGCACTACTTCTTGAACTATTCGAGCTTGATCAACTCTTCCATTAGCAACATCTTTCCCTGTGGGTTCTTGCACGACTTTTCTCCAATGCTTTGCAGGGGATTGCATATCTTTATTTTCCTACTTTGGTCAAATCTACAAGTGAAGTTTCCAACACTTCTTAACATGAAATCCATTCATTTTGTAATGGTTGTAGTAGTTTTTTTATCGTAATTTATTCTTTACATGATCCACTTCTAGTCTTGGAGAATGGTATTTACCTCTTGGATTTCATAAATTTCTTTTCCTACTTTGGACGAAGCTATGGGTGAAGTTTCCAACACTTAACCTTGTGTCCACTCATTTTGCAATGAGTCCAATATATTTTTTTATCACAATTCCTTATTTCCATGCTCCAATTCTAGTCTTGTAGAATGGTATTTACATCTTGTCTCCTTCCTAGTAGACATGAACTTCTTGTACAAGGAGTTTGTCTTCCGAAAATTGGCTACATAATGATTATTCAATATGAAAAAAGTGCATGGATATGTGTACCATAAATTATGTGTCTCATATCCATTCTTCTTACAATCAAAATGATCGTTTGAATAATTAGATTTCTTATACCTTGCTTGGTATTCTTTGGTGCAGGTTAGGTGAAAATAAATTTTCTTAGCTCCTCCTTTGCAATTCTCACCTCCCTTTTGAGATGAATCGTAATCATGATCATTAGAATGGTATGATGTTCCCTCATCCTACACTAATTCAGACTTGCACTCTCTCTCACCATAGAGTGTTGTGTCACCTTCTGGTATTAGTTTGGGATCTTCTTTTGAAGCTTTTCTTGCTTCAATTAGTTTGGCCCATTCTCCATACTCCAATACTGAATATTAAGGTATTTCTTCTACTTCTATCATATTAATTATTCCTTCACCATTAATTCCAAGTCCCTTTCCGTCATAACCCATCTTGCTTATCATTTTAAACCTAATTCCTTTCGTATGCTTCTGGAATGCACCAAGAGAATAATATACATCTTGATGGGGTGAAAGAGAATATGATGAACATGATGAATTACTTATATTGTATACCTCAATCATGGTTTCTGCATCTTTGGTATAATTTTGTCCCTTTTGCATGGTATATTTTTCATTCTTCTGGAAAAATTTTAACATTTGGTCCTTATCTTGAAACTCAAGTTGCAATTGTTGAAACCTCTCTTGTAGATCTTGCGCGTCATCCTCTGATATATGTAATAATATTCTCAATTCAACATTTTATTCCTAAATCATCTGGATGATTTCTTCAAGATCATGAATTCATTATTGCTTCTTTGATTTGACCATAGTTGTATGCCACAACCAACACACCTACACTTTCCAAAATCCAACAAATGAATGGGTGTCGGTCTCTGCCGAAAATGTACTTGATTACAATTTTCAACAAGGATTAGGAATAAAAATGTCTCTTACTCAAAACTGGCTACAAGATCAATACAATATTGCTAACAAAAAAAAGCCTCTATTAAAACTCAATCATGTTTCAAAAGAAGATTTTTAGGCATAACCATTATTCCTGTCACTCTTCGAAATTTTAGGAGTGGAAATGGAAATATTTTTTACAAATTACAAAGAAAATTTTTAAATATCAAAACAAGTGTAAATGTATTAGAAATATTACCATTACCATAATTCAATGGCAGAGTGCAAAGAACCCTTGAATAAAGATAATACAAAGATTTGGATTGATCCTCAATCCAGCACATCTCACTTTTAACTCTCGACCTTCGATTCTACAATAAAATCATCTTGTATGTGTGCTAAATAATTCTTGAACACCATAGTCCAACAATAGAGACACTTTGTTTTCTTGGATATTGTCTTAGGATCAAACCCAAACTTTTCCATAAATGGTTGGTCTCGGACATTTTAAATACACAACAAATAGATCCGGAATAAATGGCAGAAATCTGCATATCACATAGTGGAAAAAAATGCACTATTCCTTCTCCAACAATGCTCCTACCATCACATGGACAATGATTTCAGCACTTGACTAGTTCACATAGGTATCAAGTCAAGTCTGATCCAACGCAGTTTATTATCTCAACTTTATTTGTTGCATGGAAAACAAACTAACATGAAAACCAAAGGTTTTGCACACTTTGTCTAACAATCCTAATCTATCTCTATATTGTAAAAACCATGCTTGAAAGAAGAAATGACGACCTCATTTCTCCCTTACGTGAACAAGTATATCATCTATGGACAATTTGAAAATGTAGCGAAGGATATTTTTATCATTTATTTGTGCAATCTCAAAGATTATTTATAACAAAGAGGATGACACATTCAAGCATCAAAACATCTCTAAAATGTTAAAATATTCATATTTTTAAATCACTTTATCCACTTATGATATAACTAACACAATAAAGACACCAGGGAACATGAAGACACTGGATCAATCACCAGATAAAAATTGTATCCCTATTTTGAAGATGTAATTTTGGACCTAACACTTATGGGCATGAGCCCCATTGATTATGATGTTACCTTGATGTTTTATTGATATAATGGGTCAAAGGCCACACTGCATATGAACATGATGATTTGTTTGATATACTAGGCGTAAGTTAATTGCATATATATATATATATATATATATGTCTTCTTGTGTTGGGCATGGACCCTAAAGCACATGATTGATGAGATGTTTTGTGTTGAGAAAGAATCTATGGGGCACATGAGTACTTATATTTTTTTTGAGAGAGAAGCTCTGAAGCACATGATTTTTGAGACATTTGTGTTGAGCATGAAGCTCTGAAACACATGAAAACATAATTTGGAAGTGTTGCGAATAAGACCTAGAGCCTCCCATGTTGATGTTGAGCATAAGCTCTAGAACATTGGATCCTTGGAAATTGTATCCCTAAGTGTATCCTACAAGTACATCCTAGCATTAGTGTTGAGCGAGGAGCTCTAGAATTGCACTAAGTTTGTAACTCCCTGTTTATAGCATTGAGTATGGGCTATGGTAAGCGCTAGGAGTTACTGAAAAGAATTAATGATTTCCTAAGTGAAAATGAATCAAGTAAATATTGATCTCATTTGACTTATTTATAAGTGATTAAACGGAATTTCAAATTTATGTATTCTCATCAAGTACTGAAGAACTGCCACGTTATACGAGGGAATCCAACATGAAAGTATGTTTAGAGTTGCCTATCCTAGTAGACCTAACCATCTACATGATTACCTTAATGAAGAAAGTTTCATAAGTCTAAGGATCACAATATGTGATACCCTAAGACAAATGTTACCAAATAATATATTATCATATATTTTATACAGAGTATGTATAAAGAGGACACATAGTAATAATATTAATAATGCAAGAAAGAAGGCAAAGTTCCATCTATTACTATTATTACTAAGATAAAAATTAAATACTATAATACCTATAAAAGTCCAATTAGGAATTAGTTAAAAGTTCCCCACTTAAAATATTAAAATTACTAAATTAAATAAAAAGGGTTAAATCAAGAAATGAAATGATTCTTGATTTAACTGCCCCTTTGACTGAAAAGTATGTCTATAAATACCTAAGCGAAAGAGAGGCTTGGGGATCTCTTCCATATTTTTGGAGTCATTATTCTTCTTGATTATTCTCAAGAGAGTTCTTGGAGAAAAATTTTCTAAGAGGAAAAAGGAGAACAGATCCAGAACTGATATACTAGATAGGGCATCCTTACCTTAGGATCTCTAAGGTAATTGCATGTTGGAACCAGCTAGGGGAGATCCAGATTAAAACCAGGAATTGTTTCGGGTCATGGTTGGGTGGAACATGGTAGTTCCCAAGTGATTCGATCATCTATACAGAGGTCAAATATTCATGTGAATTGTTAATGTTGGGTAATTGAGTGTGCATGTTTCAGCCACTAAAAGAGATTCCCTTTTCAGGTATGAGGATCTTGGCTGCCTATTTTATTATCCAGATTAAATGTTGGATATATTATGCAAGAGTTTTATTATATTTCTAACCCTATGTACCTTTTTTTTCCTGTCAAAATTATTTTAGGTTTTACATTTTTCATTATAAACCCTAGGCAATAATTTAATTCCTGTTTAAAGATTTATCAAGGGTTTCGTACTTTTGGTTTTACTTATGTATTTCCTTTTATAGCTTAAACCTTGTTTTCCTACACCCGAGGAATTATTTCTATCAAGTACCTAGTTGTTCATTTACCTATGTACTCTACTGACAGATTTCATATTCTCAGCAGAGCCATGTTTAGGAGTAGAATACCGGTTCAGATCTAAGCTTCAAATAAAANTACCCTTAACTAAATATAATAAATAGAACCTAATAAATACATTATATATATATATATATATATATATATATATATATATATTATCGGGTGTAAATAGAAATGTAATTCTAAATTTGCAAACACTATAAACACATTTAAGAGTACCAATAAATTCAAAGTATAAAAATCAACTAAGACCTCTTAGGGTCTATATAAACATCATCATTCTTCTTTAAAACAAACATCATCATAAATCAAAGCTATAGACCAAGTATCAATACCATCTAATGGTTCATGATTTATCACTACCAACTAGTTTTACAAAATTATAAATCGTATGCCATAAACAAACATCTCTACTTAAATAAAATCAAACATAATATCATTACAGAATCTTTTACAAAAAAATGTAATACCATCTACAATAATCATTTAAAAACCAATTATCATTTACAGTAGTCATTAAAAACCCACATAATTGCATACATGTCACATGATCGTTTCCTCTGGGCATTAAAGCCCCAAATCGTATTCATATAAACTAAACCCTCATCGCAATAAATGACCCAGGATCGAATCCTATAGGGTCTACTAATTTTACAAAGCCTCACTTTTTTATTTATACACAGAATGCCAATAAAACATAAACTCTCTACACAGTGGTCGAAAGACCCAAATAAAAATATACACGCTATAAATCAATGGCCTCGGCCTTTTACATTATAAAAATCAACAATTACCAAATATTATAACCCTATCAACGTTACCAGCAGTGAGGACTGGTAGTCGTGAGGATACCCCACAAAAAACCCCCATATCATATTACACAAACAAAATTATAAACATTATTTATGCTATCACAGCTACAAGCGAAGGAAATTCGAATCGCATACGACATGGACCCAAGACATAATGTTGTCACCCTTTTTATCCATACAACCAATGCAAACCATGAATGATTTTTCACGAAGTCCACAAAACAATAAACATCGTCTTTATAAAACCATTAAAGAGTTTACACAGTCGCATAATTTTGGCCATTGCACCATTGCAAGCAATGGTGCTTCCCATTTCCTATAACCTAATTAAAAAATTCATTTCAAAATGCACAGAGCATGTCGAGAAGACAACCAAGCCCTTTTTTCACTGCATAGAGCACCCATTTACTAAATTCCAATACATTTCAAAATTTTAGGCCCAAAGGCATCAAAAACCCCAAGCCTGTCGAATTTACAAAATGCAGAGCTCATCTAAGTTACAGTCAAACCCCATCCAAGAATGCAACCATTGGAACCAGACTCAATCAAATCCAACCTACGACTAGTGACAACTTAGTTGCAACCATGATACCACAAGAGGGGACAAATAAATACTTGCACAGTAGGCTTATCGAAGGAGTATGGCTTTTCCCATGGTTTTCCCCATGAGCTACGACCCATGCCTTTTCTCTCCACCCCTACAAACCTGCAATGGGTCAGAGCCACAATATGATAATTATGAATAATATCCATTTCCAAATCAACAATTATGCTAATAAAACAGGACACCCACATATCTATCTGCTAAGCCATCACAGTCGCCTTCCTTCACATTGAGCAGGAGAAGAGAGCAAGCATCAATGATGCGAAATAGTAAACTATTGCTTGGGACAAGCCCTAAGCTTGATCTCCCCATCTCCCAAGGAACATTGATACCGCCACCCTGGCCACCATTAATGCACACTAGACCCATACTTGTATAGTCCTTGGACTATATTAACACTTGCCACCCAAATCAACATAAAGGCTTAAACCATTTCATGCATCAAATAAAATTAGGCTTTAAGACCTAAGTCGATGGCATATGAAATATGCCATGGAGATTTTAATCCAAGGGTTTTACAAAAGTATTAATTTCCAACTATTTAAAAACAAAAACACCATATAGTAATATTATGATAGGGCATAGTCAAATCGTAGACATTTACACCATGATAAATAAGTGTCTCATAAATAAAAAGTATGTGTCACGCAAGTAATAGGTGCGGTAGTGACCCCATCACTATAATAAATTCCATAAATAATAATAATAACAACCAGTGAATGTCACTAGTATAGAGTTGCAAATGCGAGCACTAGTGACCAAAATTACCAACAATTCTAGTTAAGCTTTTTAAACAAGTTTCCTGTCGCCAAGTGCACTTGCACGAAAATGGGACAAGAATGCATTAGTTCGATAGAACTAAGTAATCCCGTTGTGACAAGTAGAAACTGTTATCTCTCAGGTGGTTACAAGGGAATCTATTCCTGCCACTCCACCCCTATATACATTAAAAAATTCAAGTTATGATCATGTATACGACAGTAAGCACATGTTAATAAACAATGAAGTATGTGAGAAAATAACTAAATTACACATCAATGCTTAACCATAGTAAACATAGTAATCAGCATCAAAACAATGTTAGTAACATATTAATAACCGCATCAAGAAATATGGAAGCAAGATGTAAGAACAGATTATGACAATACAATGCTACAATCAGAGTATGACACATTCGACAAAGTTCAATTAATGTCCAGCATAGGTAGTTTTGACTAGCCTATTAAAAAAAAATCAATTTTTGGGGACATTAAAAGTGTTATTAGAGTCCAGTTTCAATACTAAGAGACCTAATGGGCATACCAAACATTCGTTGCAAGGAAAATAAATTATGTTTTAAATTTTGTTAACTAACAGAAATTTTCCTGTTATTAAAATTTGCAATTTCAGGAATTTTTACAGAATAGTTCAGATCATGAACACTGAAGAAGATAATAGCCGACAAGGGAAATTGAATACCCCCACCTAGGAAGTAGAACTGGTGGTGGAACTAAATTATGATATTATTAAAACCACACAAAGTCTTCAAGCATACTTGCAAAGTTTTAGAGATGACAATCTAAATGAAAGAAAGGAACAACAAGCAATCAATGAAGCATTGTTGTAAACTGTGACAGGAGGAAGCCCGCATGGAAAACCCACTCATTCAACAAATAGGTTCAAGAAGGAACCTTATCATAAATAGGCCAACAGCCCAAGAGAAGAAGGAAAAGAGGAACATACCCCTGAACCACTAGAAGGAGAATATCACAGTCCTTCCAGTGAGGACTCTCTTTCTCCATGCAAAAAGAAACAAAGAAGTGACGACAATATCCAAGGGGAGTTCAGAAAAATAAGAGCCCCAACCTATGAAGGAAAGGTGAACAGAGGGGACAAATTTGAATAATGGTTGTTGGGTATGAGCAAATATTTCCGAGTTCATAACTACTGTAGCAAAATCAAGGCTTGACTGGCCATTTATAATTTAAATGGCAAAGTAGCGAGACGGTGGAGAGACTTGAAACATACCAAGAAAGATGAGGTAAGATAAATACGCTGGAGTAAATTACGCAAGATCTTCCAAGAAAAATATATGCCAAAAATATTCTTCGAGAGAAAGGTGAAAGAGTTTCACGAGTTACGTATGGGATCCATGACTATTGATGCTTTTATTAATATATTTCTAGATCTGTTACATTATGTACCATACATTAAGGATGAAAAGGTAAAGATCCAGCAGTTTTTAGGATGTCTTCCTCCCAACTTTCAGTAAAGGATTGAGTTTGACATGGCTAAAACCTTGGACACCACATTGCACAAAGCTAGGCTCTGCTATGAGCATGGACAACTAAGGTAAGAGAACATGAACAGGAATAGAGACAAGTCTAAGAACTTCTATGACAACCACAAACTGGGTTTTAACTCACCCCCATATATGAAACAAAACAACAGCTTTCCAGTGAACAAGAAATTCACTAAATCAAGTACAAAGCCATATGTACTAGCTCCAAATGTTAACAAGCCAATAGAATCTAGGGAAGCCAATGCTACCCCGCTACAGATCAAATGCTGGAAATGTAGCGGGCCTCATTATGCCCGAGATTGTAAGAACAAGACCAATGGGCTCTTACACAACTTACAAGAAGAACCAACAGTAGAGGACATAGCTGGAACATTCTAGATTTATGTAGTCTTGGATGGTCGACAGGAAAACCATTAGGATACCACGGTTGAGATAAAAGGTAATATCTTGAACACTTTTATTTCAATGTTGATTGACCCCGATGCTTGCCAGAGCTATGTATCACCTAAAATTTTTGATGTATGTAAAATAAGCAAAGAAAAACATGATAAACCCTTGATTGTACAATTACCCACAGGTACGAAACATAAAGTTTCATAAATAGTTAAATATTGTGAGGTAAACTTCAATGGTTTTCTTATGAAAGTAAACCTGAAAAACCTACCTTTAGGATCATATGATATACTTATCAGCATGGACTATTTGGAGTAGTACCATGTCATGCTCAATTGCTTACATAAGTCAATCTTGTGTACAGATAGCCAAGGGAAGCAAGTGAAGATTCAATGCGTACCAAAGAAAGTTTTGGTAAGGCAGATATCTTCCTTACAAGCAAATAAGTGCATTAGAAAAGGATGCAAGTTATTTGCAGTAAATATCCGAGACATAGAGGCTGAGAGAGAACATCGCATAGAGGTTTTCCCCATTCTTATAGAATTCAAGGACATATTCCCTGAGGAAATCCTTGGATTACCTTTGAAGTGTGACTTAGAATTTTCCATAGAACTGACACCAGGATCAGTTCCAGCTTCAAAATCCCCTTACCACATGAGTGCACCAGAGTTTGTGGAACTAAGACCTACAGTTTCAAGAGTTGATAGAAAAAGGATATATACGACCAAGTGTGTCCCCATGGGGAGCACAAATAATTTTAGTAAAGAAGAAGGATGGTACGATGCGGATGTGCATCGATTACCATCAGATTAACAAAATGACTATCAAGAACCAATACCCACTCCCTAGGATGGATGACTTGTTTGATCAAGTAGGAGGAGCCAAGATCTTTTCAAAGATCGATCTACAATCTAGGTACCATCAGATACGAATTCCAAATGAGGATATTCACAAAATCACCTTTCGTACAAGTTGCGGGAACTACAAGTTTGTAGTAATGCCGTTTGGATTGACCAATGCACCCTCAAACTTTATGTGTATGATGAATAATATATTCAATAAATATCTGAATAAAAAAAATTTGGTCTTAATATATGACATCCAAGTTTACTCTAAGAGTAAAGAGGAACACGAGGAACACCTTCACATAGTACTACGAGACTTACGAGAACACTAACTATATGCCAAGTTTAGTAAATGTGATTTTTACAAACCACAGATATAGTACTTGGGTCACATTATCTCTGAGACAAGGATAGTTGTGGACCTAGAAAATATTAGAGCCATAGAATACTTCCCTACCCCTACTAATGTCACCGAAATTATGTCCTTTTTGGCATTAGCCAGATATTATTGAAAGTTCATTGAGAACTTCTCGAGAATAGCTTGTCCCATGACCTCTTTGCAGAATAAGGAAAAAAAGTTCTTATGGATGGCCAAGTGCAAGGAAATTTTTCAAAAGACTAAATAGATTTTGACAATCGCACCGATACTACGAATTGTGGATCCCGATGGGGATTTTGTTGTTTGCATGGATGCCAGCAAGGAAGGACTCGGAGGAGTCCTTTTGTGGAATGATTATGTGATCCATTATAAATCATGAAAGATAAAAGAACATGAGCAAAACTACCCCACCCATGATCATGAGTTAGCTTCCATCATTCACACGTTGAATATGTGGAGGCACTACCTCATGGGAAGGAAATTCCTTCTGAATACAGACAATATGAGTCTGAAGTATTTATTCGAGCAACCAGATATGAATGCTAGGCAAGCTAGATGGTTGGCTTTCGTTAGCGAGTACCATTTCTAGATAAAGCATATTAAAGGAAAAGAGAACAAGATTGTTTATTCTTTGAGTCGATTAAATCATATGATATATGAGGTAACTTTAAGTAAAATCGATTCGAATTTGCAAGAGAGGATTAGAAAAACCAACAGAGATGACCCTTTCTATGTATAAATCCTCAAGAAATTCCTAGAGGACAGGTTGTTTCAACAAAAATAAGAGTACAAGGTAGACGAAACAAGTTTTCTATGGTCTAAGGAGAGATTGTACATTTCGGAAGGAGGGGACACTCGGTCCAGCATCCTCACGGAATTTTATCAGACACCCTACTCGGGGCATCTGGGATATAAAAAGATGATATATGTCGTTAAGACACCTTTTTTCTAGCCTAATTTAAAGGCTGACATTGTGTTGTTTATTGCAAAATGTCAAGAATGTCAACTAGTCAAAGCTGAGCATCAACATCCTTCGGGATTGCTGCAGCCACTACCCATTCTGGAATGGAAGTGGGAGGTCATTAGTATGGATTTTATCACTGGTCTGCCAAAAAGTAAGAACCAAAATGATTCTATCTTTGTAGTAGTTGACAAATTGTCAAAATCATCACACTTCATTCCGGTGAAGTCAACCTACAAGGTAGTACACATTATTGATATCTTCTTGAAGGAGATATTTAGATTGCATGACATACCCAAGGCAATCATCTCGGATCAAGATACAAAGTTTACCAGAAAATTTTGGAGATATTTATTATCCCGATTAGAGATGCAGTTGAACTTTAGTACTGCTTATCACCCACAAATAGACAGGCCAATAGAAAGGGTAAACCAAATTGTTGAGGACATGCTTAGGATGCATGTCATGAACAACCCCACCAAGTTGGACGACTACCTACATCTCGTAGATTTTTCATATAACAATGGTTACCAGACTTCCACCAAGATGAGTGTCTTTGAGGTACTCTATGGATGGAAGTGTAGAACACTGGTTGCTTGGGATAGTTCAGCGGATCGGCTCATTTTAGGACATGATTTATTAAAGGACTTGGAACAATTGGTTACCAAGGTATAGGTGAACCTTAAATACGCATATGACCTCCATAAAATCTACGTGGATAAAAAAAAAAGATAAATATTATCAAATAGGATACCGTGTCTACTTGAAAGTAAAAGCAAAACAGATCTCGTTGAGCTTGGGAAGGAGCGGTAAGTTAGCACCTAGTTTTTGTGGACCCTTTGAAATACTGGCCAAGAGAGGGCCAGTGGCATATGAACTAGTGTTACTCATGCACATAAGAGTCCATAATGTTTTCCATGTATCATTATTAAAGAAATATTTTTATTATACTAAACATGTAAAAATATTAGTCCTTATTACAGGTGGAACCTAAAGGGGAGTTTTCCACTAAACCTATTCATATATTGGACAAGAGAAAGGTGCAGCTCAGGAAGCAGACCAAAGTACAGTTGAAAGTGCAATGTAAGTACTTCGAAGTCGATGAGGCTACTTGGGAGAATGAAGCCACCATGAGAAAGGCTTATGCCGACTTGTTTCATGATTTCATTCTGATTCCCTAGAACACCAGGGACACTGTTGTTCTAAGCGGGGATGGATGTAATCCAAATTTTTTTACCTAACACTTATGGGCATGAAACCCATTGATTAGGATGTTACCTTGATGTTTTATTTTGATATACTGGTTCAAATACCACACATCATATGAACATGATGATTCGTTTGATATATTGGTCATAATCCAATTGCATATGATATATATATGTTTGCTTATGTTGAGCATGGACCCTGAAAAACATGATTGATGAGATGTTTTGTGTTGAGCGAGGAGCTCTGGAGCACATGGGTAAATTGATGTTTTGCGTTGAGCAAGAAGCTCTGGAGCACATGAGTACTTATATTTTTGTTGAGCGAGAAGCTCTGAAGAACATGAGTTTTGAGACATTTGTGGTGAGCATGAATCTATGAAACACATGAAATGATAATTTGGAAATGTTTGGCATAATCCTTGGAGCCTTCCATGTTGATGTTGAGCATAAGCTCTGGAACATCAGATCCTTGGCCATTGTATCCCTAGGTGTATCCTACAAGTACATCCTAGAATTAGTGTTGAGTGAGGAGCTCTGGAATTGCACTAAGTTTGTAAATCCCTGTTTATAGCATTAACTATGGGCTATGGTAAATGCTAGGAGTTACTGAAAAGAATTAATGATTTCCCGAGTAAAAAGGACTCAAGTAAATATTTATCTCATCTGACTTATTTATAAGTGATTAAATGAAATTTCAAATTTATGTATTCTCATCAAGTACTAAAGAACTACCATGTTATACGAGGGAATCCGGCATGATAGGATGTTTAGAGTTTCCTAGCCTAGTAGACCTAACCATATACCTGATGACCTTAATGAAGAAAGTGTTGTAAGTCCAAGGATCACAATATGTGATACCCTAAGACAAATGTTACCAAATAATATATTATCATATATTTTATACATAGTATGAATAAAGATGACACATAGTAATAATATTAATAATGTAAAAAAGAAGGAAGTTCCATCTATTACTATTATTACTAAGATAAAGTTTAAATATTATAATACCTATAAAATTCCAATTAGGAACTATATAAAAGTTCCCGAGTTAAAATATTAAAAGTACTAAATTAAATAAAAAGGGTTAAATCAAGAAATGAAATGATTCTTGATTTAACTGCCCCTTTGACTGAAAAGTATGTCTATAAAGTCCCAAGCCAAAGAGAGGCCTGGGGATATCTTCCATATTTTTGGAGTCATTATTCTTCCTAATTATTCTCAAGAGAGTTCTTGGAGAACATTTTACTAAGAGGAAAAAGGAGAACTGATCCAGACCTTATATACCAGTTAAGGTAGCCTTACCCTAGGAGCTCTAAGCTACTTGTATGTTGGAACCAGCTCAGGGGGATCCACATCGAAACCGTGAATGGTTTCGGGTCATGGTTGGGTGGAATGTGGTAGTTCCCAAGTGATTTTGTCGTCTATATAGAGGTCATCTTCATGTGAATTGTTAATGTTGGGTAATTGATTGTGCGGGTTTCAGTCATTAAAAGAGCTTCCCTTTTTGGGTATGAGGATCTTGGCTGCCTATTTCATTATCTATATTAAATGTTGGCTATATTATGCAAGAGTTTTATTATATTTCTAACCCTACGTACCTTTTTTTCCTATCAAACTTATTTTAGGTTTTACATTTTTCATTATAAACCCTAGGCTGTAATTTAATTCCTGTTTAAATATTTTTCAAGGGTTTTGTACTTTTAGTTTTACTTATGTATTTCCTTTTACAACTTAAACCTTGTTTTCCTACAGCCGAGGAATTATTTCTATCAAGTACCTAGCTTTTCATTTACATGTGTACTCTATTGATTGATTTCATATTCTCAGCAGAGCCAGGTTCAGGAGTAAAAGACTAGTTCATATCTAAGCTTCAAATAAAACCTAAATACAAATTACCATGAATTAAATATAATAAATATAACCTAATAAATATTATATATATATATATATATATATTATTAGGTATAAAACATAAATGTAATTCTAAATTTGCAAACACTATAAACACATTTAAGAGTACCCATAAATTCAAAGTATAAAAATCAACTAAGACCTCTTAGGGTCTGTATAAACATCATCATTCTTCTTTAAAACAAACATCATCATATATCAAAGCTATATATTAAGTATTGAGACGATCTAATGGTTCATGATTTATCACTACCAACTACTTTTACAAAATTATAAATTGTATGCCATAAACAAAAGTCCCTACAAAAATAAAATCAAACATAATATCATTTATAGAATCATTTACAAAAAAATGTAATACCATCTACAGTAATCATTTAAAAACCAAATATCATTTACAGTATTCATTAAAAACTAACATAATTGCATAGAGGTCACTTGATCGATTCATGTGAGCATTAAAGCCCCAATTCGTATCCATATAAACTAAACCCTCATCGCAGTAAATGACCCAGGATTGAATCATGTAGGGTCTACTAATATTTTACAAAGCCACAATATTTTATTTATACAAAGGCTACCAATAAAACATAAACTCTCTACACCGTGGTCGAAAGACCCAAATAAAAATATACATGCTATAAATCTATGGCCTCGACCTTTTACATTATAAAAATAAAAAATTACCAAATATTATAACCCTGTCAACATTACAAGAAGTGACAACTGCTATTCATGAGGATACCCCACAGACAACCCCCATGCCACATTACAAAAACAAAATCAAAAACAATTTTTACGTTATCACTGCTACAAGGGCGGGAAATGCCAATGCCATACGGCATGGCCCCAAGCCATAACATTGTCACCATTTTTATCCATACAACCAATGCAAACCACGAATGAGTTTTTACATAGTCCACAAAAAAATAAGCATTGAAATCGACAAAGTATTTATATAAACATCGTCTTTATAAAACCATTAAAGAGTTTACACAGTTGTCAACTTTCGGCCATTGCACCATTGCAAGTAATGGTGCTGCCCATTTTCTGTAACCTAATCAAAACATTCATTTCTAAATGCATATATTTTGTCGAGAAGACACCCAAGACCTTTTTTGTTGCATAGAGAACCCATTTACTAAATCCCAATAAATTTTAAAAGTTTAGGCCCAAAAGCATAAAAAACCCCAACAAACAAAACTTCAATCCTGTCGAATTTACAAAACACATAGCTCATGTAAGTTACAGTCAAACACCAATCCAGAACGCAACCATTGGAACCAGAATTGAAAATACAACCTACAATGAGTGAAAACTTAGTCACAACCATGATACCATAAGAGGGGACAACTAAATACTTGTACAGTAGGATTACTGAAGGCATATGGCTTTGCCCTTGTTTTTTCCCACGAGCTACGACCCACGCCTTCTCTTTCCGCCCCTGAAAACCTACCATGGAGCAGAGCCACGATATCAGAAGTATGAATAATATCTATTTCAAAATCAACAATGATGCTAATGAAATAGGACACCCACATACCTGTCTGCTAAGCCATCACAATCTCCTTCCTTCACACTGAGCAGGAGAAGAGAGAAAGCATCAATGATACGAAATACCAAACTATCTCTTGGGCCAAGACCTAATATTGATTGGCCCATCTCCCAAGGTGCATTGACAGTGCCACCCTAGCCACCATTAATGCACACCAGACCCATGATCGTATAGTCCATGGACTATATTAACACTTTCCACCCAAATCAACATAAAGTATTAAACCATTTCATGCATCGAATAAAATTAGGCTGTAAGCCCTAAGTCCATGTCATATGAAATATGCCATGGAACGTTTAAGCCAATGGTTTTACAAAATTATTAATTTCCAACTATTTAAAAACAGAAACACCATATAGTAAGATTATGATAGGGAATAGTCAAGTCGTAGGCATTTACACCATGATAAATAAGTGTCTCATAAATAACAAGTCTATGCAACGCAAGTAATAGGTGCAGTAGTGACCTTGTTACTATCACAAAGTCTGTAAATAATAATAATAACAACCAGTGAATGTCACTAGGATAGAGCTGCAAATGCGAGCGCTAGAGACCAAAACGATCCACACTTCCCGTTAATATTTTTAAACAAGTTTCTCATTGCCAAGTGCGCTTGCACGAAAACGGGACAAGAATGAATTAGTTCGACATAACTAAGTAAGCCCATTCTGAAAACTAGAAACTGTTACCTCTCAGGTAGTTACAAGGGAAACTAGTCCTGCCACTCCACCCCTTTATCCATTAACAAAGTCAAGTTAGGATCATGTATACGACAGTAATCACATGTTAATAAAAAATGAAGTACATAAGCAAATAAGTAACTTACACATCAATGCTTAACAATAGTACAAACAGTAATCAACATCACAACAATGTAAGTAACATATTAATAACTACATCAAGAAATATGGAAGCAAGACATAAGACTAGCTTATGACAATACAACAGTACAATCATAGTACGACACATTCCAAAAATTTCAATTAATGTCCATCATAGGTAGTTTTGACTAGCCTAATAAGTTTTTTTTATTTTCCATTTTTGGGGACATTACAGAGGATCATGGATCTCTGATCTCGAATCATAAATATTTGGAGTCTCTGAATAAAATCACTAGAGTATCATATCAAAGGTTCAATATTCAAATATATTCTTTATATAGTTCACAAGAGAGACAAAAAAAAATTCACTAAACTCAGAATGAGATCAATTAGACGAAACACCAAATCACACCTTGGCGTTAGGCACAACAAATCAAATATCACTTGACGAATTTTTCAGCCTCTAATATTAATGCTCTGATACCAACTTGATTCAATAATGAGCATTAGAAAAAGGGAATTTTGACACATGGAGGGTGAGTAATGGAAAATACAAAATTAAATAAAAATCTAATATTGCATGTAAATGACAAATGTCGTAAGGAAAATTCATATTTAAGGAAGAGGGCATGAAGGGGAACAACACCCTTAGGCACCCTATTGTTGGATGGAGTTTGCAATGGAAAAATTATGAACTAGTGTGACTATGTTGAGTTTGAAAAAGGGAGTTCTCAAGATATTGGGAGATCTCAAGCTAGGCTTGCACTCTTTGGCTAGTGTGTTGTTCTCTACACCTGTTGTATCTAAGGGGAGTACAAGGAAGGAAAGTACTTTCGGTGTGGTAGGATGGTTAACTAGGGACTTAGTTGGAATTTTAGTGATACTGAATTCGAACTTGGGCTGTGTTGAATTCAATAACTTGGGAAACTACATCGATAACTGGATTGACCTTCAGAAAACATCTTCCTTTTATTTATTAGTTGAAATTTTTGTTGTTAAAAATTCAATGGTGCAATCTGTATTGACATTTGGTGATTAATGTGAGTCAAATTTACATTCCATGTATTAAATAGTAGTTTTGACTCAGTGCCGGAGAGGGGCCACACACCAAGAATTATATTTTTTGAATGATTATTTTGGACAAATTTAGATGGTTCCTTTGTATTTGAATGTTATGTTCCTTATTCTTATTCTTTGTAGTTAACCTCTCCTTAAAGTTAATTTATTTTTAATTTCTCCTTTTGAGGCCTTGATTCATACATTTTTACATTTTGACTTTCTAAAATTTTGTCCAATCTTTTACTGTAGCATTTATAAACCTGTATTCTATATGATTAATCAAGAAATATACCTTCATTAGCTCTGGAGTTAGTCCCAAATCCTCTTCATCTCTCTTTATATAATAGTTCCTCCTAAATACTTTGAAGTACTTGAATATTCTTGGTCTACATTTTCATAATTCATATGTCATTTTACTCTTGTTGACTCTAATTTTCCCTCTATTTAGAATATAGATCATTGTGTCAATTGTTTCTCTCCAAAATCTATCTCATGGATTATCTTCATTCAACATTGTTGTACGCATCTCCTGTACAGTTTGATTCTTTCTTTCTACCACTCTAATCTATGGAGTTCTTGGAGTTGAGAAATTTCTCTTTATTCCATCAAGCTCACAAAACTCTTCAAATTCACCTCCTCAATCTAACGTCAAGCCCTTAATTTTTAAATTAGTTTCATTTCAACCAAGGCTTTGAATGCTTTGAACTTTTCAAATACTTCATACTTGTATTTTAAGAATGCAACCCCCATCATTATTGAGTGATCATCAATGATAAGCATGAAGTTTTTTTTTCTTATAAACTTTGTGTTCTTCTTGATCCATAAAGGTCAATATGTACAAGTTCCAATGGCTTTGATGTTGAGTATTCCTTTGATTTGAAACTTGTTGTTAGTTGCTTCCCATTTTAATGTTGCTTGAAAATAATGGTTGAAGGTTTGTCATCTTTGTCATATCTCTCATTTGCTTGTTTAGTGCATAGGGGATTCACCTTGCTGAGCAATATCTTGCCATGTTCATTATAAAGGTTCTTTTTTAATTCTAAAAAATAAGGTTAATATATTGTAGGTATTGGGGGGGCATGGAATAGGGTATGGGGAGTTAATAAGTATTGGAGGGGTATAAAAAGGTGGCTTCTAGTAAAAATTTGGAATATATCATAAAAATAGGGGTTTTTAATTGGAAATATCACTCGTGGAAAATGAGAGATTAGTGGCCACGAGACCAAAAATTTTGGTCCTCATGGTTTTTTTAAAGGGATAAATGACCAAAATTGATAATTCTAAGTGAGTTAACTAAAAACAACCAAGATAAATGACCACTTTTGGTCATGAGATAAAAACCAACAAAAAACAACCAAGATAAATGACCAAATTTGATCAGGAGATATCTAGACTACAAATGACCATATTACAATTGGTCCTTTATTTGGACATTTTTAGTTGTGTCACTCCAGAAATGGAAAAATTTACAAATTTGACAATGAATTTGTACATTTTACTAAATTCTAACACTGCAGATGGATTCAGAGACCCCTTAAAGGGGTCTCTGAATCCATATGCAGTGTTAGAATTTAGTAAATTGTAGACCCCTCATGTGTCATAGCTCAACTATCGACACTAATTTAGCTATTATAATCAAGAAATATTTATACGCTAGTGTCACAGCTCAACAATTAACACCAAATTAGTGTTATTGGTCATGACGACATCCTAGCGAGACACCAAATTGATGTATAATATCCTTCATATGTATGCAAGTTTCTTTTAATGTTGTATTATGGACCTTACACCATCGATTTCCCAACTACTTTATAACGCTCCAGTACATTTACAACATTCTAGTCGAGTGGGTTTACTCATTTAGGAGACTACCCAATACCATGAAATATTACACCCTCATTCATTGATCTACTTTATTAAACCTTACCATCCAATCACTCAAATGATTGATAAGACTTATTGATGGACTAGGCTATAGAGAACCTCACTACTTGAGATGAATAACCATATTAAAATGAAATCCTTAAAAATTCAATTTTACATTTTTTATCATCATAATTATGATATAAAATTAGTTAATTTATTTTTCAACATTTTTATTAATAAAAAATTATTTTATTTTTTAATGAAAATTTTCAATATTTAATTTTTGGAATTGTGAGTGAACTAAAGTTTTGTAGTTTTCTTTATAAGATTAATGGGTGCATTAAAGATTTTTATTTCTTTTTCTTCACATCAGTAGACTAAAACTAAAATTAGTGTCAATGGGGGTTGAGGGAACCTCAAAACCTTGATTGTGCAATAGTGTTTTTAAATAGCCCCCTTTTGAACTTTGTTTAGTTCTTTGAAGCTATTTTCATGGCTTCATGGGATTGTACAACTATACTAAGGGAGGTAGCCATATTAGTCTTAGTAAACACAATGGGTTTCTTTCTTTTTTTGTTAATATCCCAATGAAAAGGAAATGAGAGTTTATCATACATTTATATCAAAACCATGAAACCTGGGAATTGCTAAAAATGTATGTACATTAAGTCTGCACAAAGACGGTGGGATACCAGGAAACACAATTTGGAATAGATCACTGAGAGGAGAAGAGAATAGAAAGACGATTGGGTAGACTGGTTGTTCGCACGGTTCTAGTTGAAAGTGTATTACAGCTTAATCTCAACTGCCACATACTGGTAAAACCCTTTAACTCATTATCGACTTCTTCATCTGGAGATGTAGGAGGCTTATATTATGTTGGTATTGATTATGAATTAGAACATTGATATTCCATGCTCAAAGAACCTCCTCCAAAAACCTAAATTGTTAAGTTCAACAAACCCCAAATTAGTGATAAAAATGAAAATAATGACACTACATAAATGATAGAAAGACAAAATCGATCTAAATAAGGGTTTCAATTTGGTGTGGGGCTGAGAGAAAACAAAAAGATTAGCATAGGGTTCTAGTTGATGAAGAATAGGAGAAAATTTAATGACGAGAAATTTCTATGAAATTGGTTGCAATGAAAATGCCTTATAATGCTGAAAATATTGTAATTAATGAGGTGTCCCAAGCATGACAAAGACAAATTTCTTACCGAGCTTCATTGGTGAAAAATGTTCAAACAGGATTGAAGAAGATTTGTGCACATGTGCTGATTTTTGGAAAAGTCTTCTCATGTAGATGCACTCAATTCTTCATCCTCTATCAGTATCTCTGTTGTGGCAGCATTTTCTTCTTTTGTAGAGGCTGTGGTATTGAGCATAGACATCTTTCTTTATTGTTAGGTAAAGTACAAGCAGTGGAGGCTGAGTTCCTCTTCCTAGGAAGAATTTGAATATAATAATTTCTAGGAAATCATTATAATATTCACAATCATGTTGACATTGTCATATTGCTTCATGTTCTTGACAATGATCAAAATATTTTTTCAGTCTACCACAGATACAAATACCCAGGTGATTGAAATTTTTAAATCTATACCCTAAGAGTGTATAGTATTTACATCAACACCCACATAGGGTTTCTACATATTGCTTGATATTTTATAGTTGTAGACATAAGAATTTACCAAGAATGTGAGTGGTGTCGAAGTTACCAAGAGGGTATTTCTGGAAAAGTCACTATAACCTCTCTGTAAATCTCATTGGGCAAAGGTATGTTCATGATATCAAGAATTATGATATATGCAATTTATTTTTACATTTTTGTTTGGGGAGGAGTGGTAGATGCGACAAGGGATGATCTGTTTCAAGAAATACAAATATAATTGTTGCTACAGAAAAATTCTTACTAGATAAGATAATAGATTATATATTTTATTGAATTTGAATGATAAATGATGACTCGGAGATAGATGGATGATATGGTCAATGTATAGTTAGAAGCTTGGAAAAAATTTGGCTATTATAAAAATATAAAAAACAAACATGTTTATTAAAACAAATAAATTATCTCTAACAATGGGTGATGGCATAACACAAACTCGTTTTACAAACACCTTTAGAACAAATTTTCAGTCTAGATGATAGTCTTTCATTGGAATTTAGAATGTTGAACATTTGGGTTCATCATCATGTGTAGAAAATGAGGAATCATCCCAGAGATGTGACTTGGAAAAATTTGTGGTGGTCTCAGCTATTGATAACATCAAACCCTCAGTGACATGCACTGTCGGTGCCTATTGTTGATATCATTTCATCATATGTTTCCATTTCTACCCCAAAACTAGGATCAAAAACCTCTAGCCATGAAAATTTTAAAGGTGATTCTGTTAAGGTATCAATTCCAATG
This sequence comes from Pseudotsuga menziesii, assembly GCA_001517045.1. Classification (NCBI taxonomy): domain Eukaryota; kingdom Viridiplantae; phylum Streptophyta; class Pinopsida; order Pinales; family Pinaceae; genus Pseudotsuga; species Pseudotsuga menziesii. Next base: position 293,507 of record LPNX010353600.1, on the reverse strand, counting down.
TGAACTAAGCCTTTGAAAAATACAAATAAGAATGAATGATTGAAAGTAACATGCTGCATTGAAATATGATGACTCGAAGGAAGCTTAAGTCTCTTCCTTTGAGTTGACTAGAATGATCAGCGAGAAGAGTTTAAAATTACCTAAAGAAATTGATTATGTTTCTACTGTGAGGATTTCTCATGTCCTGGTGGTAATTCCTTATTTGCTGATGAAAGGTCATCAACTTAGATTTAGTATTTGCGAAATCTTTTACTATTCTTGAACTTACAAATACTTGTTTAACTACCAGCCTACTTTTTTCAATAGTATGTGGTGTCGTAATGGTTAAATGTGTCCTTTTGTCCTAGAATGTGATCTATATGGTCCTACTTGACATTGTATTCATGTTCTTGTAGTGAAATCATGGCCATGCTTGAGTTCAAATTAGTACTCGTACAGTTGCAATATAACCTTATCTGATTTTAGTTTCTTGGTCTTGAAGTGGTTACATTGCACCTAATCAAATGGTGGCTTGTGCAAACACAACCCAACCTTACAGTGGCCCTTCTCTATATAGAATATAACACTCATTGGATTCTATCCTTCGATCAATATGACTCTCCAATATTGATGGAAACTTGAGGCCCTTTACTCTACACTCTAATAAATTCCCCTGACTAAGGAACCTTCATATGAAGTCTTTAGAAGTCTACTGAGAAGAAACTAAATATATACAAACATTCTTTTGGAACCATTAAGGATGGATTTTAGAGAAAGATCGTACTCACTTTGGAATTTTTGGGAAAATCTAGTTTGACCTTTGGCTTTAAACTAGATGCTTTTGCATTGTCTAATAGGTAAATAAGAAAGTACAACACAATTTTTCTAAATTATGACCTGTCATAACATTCTATCATTACCCATATATTAGTTATCACTTTCCTTCTAAATAAGATATACAATGTGAGAAGTTCAAAGAGTCATAATACTTAGGAAACAACCTCATAAAACATATTCTTATTGGGGTAGGATAATAATGTCTTTATACTAAGCTTCAAGAGTCATAATTGATGGCCTTTTTTTGAGCTTTAGTAGTTTCTAGTTTTTGGATTATTAGATAAAGACAATGAGAATTAGGTTGGTGGAGGATTTGAATATGAAATTTGATTAGAACATCATAGCATCATAAATATAGGAGGCATGGGAAGAGCAATTTTAAGGATATGTAATGTGGAAAGTGGTTGATTGAGGTGTATTTTGAGCTTTAGTAGTTTATAGTTTATGGATTTCTTAGTTAAAGACATAACGAGAATTAGGTCGGTAGAGGATTTGAATATGAAATTTGATTTGGACTTATTAAAGATATATTTTTATTTGGACTTCATAAAGATAGAGGCATAGGTATATCAATTACAAGGATATGTAATGCGGTAGGTTGTTGACTAAGGTAATAATGTTTGTATATACTTTAACACTGAATTTCTTTCTGTGAAATTTTAAAATAAATTCATTCTAAATTGAATGTAGCCATAGAATGACAATAATCTTGAATTTTCACATTTAGAAGATATACTAAAAATAAAATTAAAACATTAACCATCACAAAAGGAACATAAAAATTTACGCTAGGGAAAACCTTTAGGAAAAACACCAACAAAATAATTTTCCTTAATATGAGATGACTAAATTTACATAAACATATTTGATGAGAAGAATTTTGCAATGGCCATAAGGGAACACATACCAAGACAATCTGAAGATGAAAAATCTTGAAGAGATAGGTTAAGGGTTTCCTAGTTGATGTAAGCCCTTCAACTAATGATGTCATCCCTGGTTTAGTCTGCTAGTGGTCTGTCTAGTTTTATGATACATGTATAAACCATGATTCATCCCTCCTAGGTATTTTTACACACTGCAGCAAGACCACTAGGACCTGTGCATTCCTATGACAACCCTTATATAAGTCCTCTAAGATTCTTTCGCATTGTGGCTACCTTCCTTGAGCCCTGGTATCCCTCAAAAATCTGTTGTAACCTTCCTTAAATTTGATAGAAACTTGGAATCCCTTAAAACCTTTATGACTACCCTTTGTACACAAGATGGATCCCTGTAAGGGATTAAGATAGTTTGTCGTTGTCGCAATGGAGGAGAAAAGAGGCTCTAAACCTGTAGCACATGCCCTAATATTGTGACAACCATGTAGCAGAAAATGAAAACCCTGATAGGGTTTGTGACAACTACACACAAACTATAGAAGCCCCGGTAGGGCTTGTAACATCCCTTGTAAGGTCTAACATGCCCCCCTAGAACCTAACTCAACTATCCACAAACCATCGTGTTATGTCTAATGAAGTGACAATAATATATGTCTAGCATCTGCATTTGGCTTCAAGGGAATCATGGATTGAGTGAGTTCTAATATTTCTATGAAAGTATTTGAATAAGGACAAAAGTACATATTGATGGGAAAGTTACCTCATTCTTGAAAGGAGGTCAAGGGGTGCATAGTATGATGGAATCTTATATATTTTTGTGTTGTACATGATTTGGTTTGGAGATTAGCATTTAGGGAGAATAATGGAGTAAAGTTAGGGAATTGTAATATGGATATGTATATATGTCCAAATTCAAGGTAAAGTGAATGGGAACATGACTATGATGGGAGAATAGTTACCGGACTTGGTTAGGTCAAATTCGAATTGCATATCTACCTTCTTTTCAATGATTGAAATACCATTTTCTTTGATCAGGATCTCAGTCAACAGGTATATTTATATGATTATGAACTTATAGTTGGAGAGAATGGAAAAATATTTTTGGACTTTGGAGAATATGTTGGGAGAGAAGGAATTCTAGACTTCTTATGTGTTCTAGGAGAAAGTAAGTTTCAAATGATATATCTGATACTTTTTTCATGATTTGATTTATTTATCATCTTCCTTTAATTTCCTATCACTGATATTGTTGATATGCCTTAGGTGAGAGAGTAAGTTTCACATCCTGACACATTTTTCATGATTTGGTGTATTTGGCAGTTTCCCTTCTATTCCCCACATAATTTGTACCTTTATTCAATGTGGAAGAAACATGTCATGTGACTTTATTATCAAAGGTTGCATGTATTGGCTTTAATTTAGGAGTAGAGATTGTGTTAGTTTCCTTAAGTGAAGGGATTAACATGTTCCCTCATCCTTGAAATTTGTTTCCTATAGATCCTGTATCCTTTTCCATGTCTTGTATTTTTATTATGCCTATAGTTTGTTGTTGATGTTTGTATTCTTTCTGCCCTGCTTTGCACACAAGAGTTTCAAGAACCGGAACACAACCTTCAGAGGGAGACTTTGTATGAATGAAGGCCATATGAAAGAAGTGTGTAGAAAAATAATTATTTAATAGACTAAAGAGATACTCCCATCTGTTCCAAAGGAAAATTCAGATAGCTTTCAAAAAACTGAATGAAAAAAGAAAAATCATGGATCGGAAAGGGGGTACTTGATTATTCCAATTGACCCATAGATTAAAACCAACAAAAAAGAACCATGTGAAGGTTATAGAAATACCATTTTTTTAATCCTTGTTGCCTACAATGTTGAGAAGAAGTTTTGTATTGAATGTAGTCACAATACCCCCAGATGTAGCAGAATACAGGTTCAACCATACTACATCTCATTCAATAATGTAATACAAATCATTTGTTTCATTTATATAGAAAATAATAATTAAAAAAAAATGTGCTAAGATGAATGGATTTCCAATCCATTACCATCATACACTATAGAATCTACTGGAAATGATGCAATTCTGAAATCTAAAAACTGTTAAGTATGTTGAATTATGAATGGGATCCAAGATTCTTCTGTTTGCATATGAAGTTAGATGAGGTTGGAACCACTCTCAAACATCCTGAAACAATTAATGGTAATGTAAAAAAATTAATTTAAGAACCTAACATTGTCATTTAAGTATGAGTATGAGTCACCTATTTTTAAAACATTGCTTCAACATTTTGGAAGTCTTTTCATTAAAATATCAAATATTTTTGGGATCAGTGGATCACAAAATCCTTGAAATCTGTTTGAAATTTTGTGATTTTTTTATTATTTTTTATTTTACACAGGATCCATTTCCTCCACCAGAGTATCAATTTCCTTGATAGATCTTATGTGGATCTGGATCAGAGGATCCTACACACCTGGCCGCGGATCTAGTAATGCATCGCTAAGGAGAGATTACTAAGTAGGATGAGAAGAGATGAACTATCAGATGGAAACTTAGATATGGTGGTTAGGTGACAAAGGGTTCTATGCAGTAGATATCTCTCTTGAAACCTTTCCTATGGAAACCAGTGGTGCTAAATAAAGTCAAGTTCAAAGCAGCTATATGAACTTAATTTGCATGATTATCCCAAAGGAATTTAGTAATATGGGACTATACTATAAATGAACTAAAAATTATCTATTGTTGTATGAAGAAGAAATGAAAACCAACCTATAATAGCTTAATAGATGAGATGTTTTTAGAACAGGGGTTCCAACTAAAATACTTGTTGGTAACCCCAAGGTTCTCAATGGGATTTGATCCCATTACCTTTGTGAACGTTTCCATAAGATAATCTAACAATAAAGAGTTAAAACCCTTTTTGTTTATTGAAGTTTGACATATATGAGTGTATGGTGTTTTTTATTACTGGTATAGTGGCATGTATGTGGGAGAATATTAAACATTGAATATTATGTATGGAACCTTGATTCTTGAATGGAAATTAATGTATGTATTCTGATTTATATTGTTTTTCTTTATCTCTCATATGTGTTGTATTTGTGAAGATATGGACATTGTTGATTTCCTTATTCCTAACAATTGGTCATGGTGCCTCTCCTGGTCTTGAATCAAGCCAATTCCCATGCTCCTGATGACTTATGAAATGTGTTTTGGGGCAAGGCTTCTAGGACATGAGTAATTTGATTTTTTCTCTAGATGAAAGTCAAATTTTGGCATATTATTTTCTTCATATGCTTCTTTTGTGTCCTGACCATTGGAAACCATGGGGAGGTTATTTTAGAGTCCATACCTATGATTGGTTATCAATAGCGTTGTTCATTCTATGTATAGATGCACAATAGTTGATAACATAATGAAAAATAAATCATACAATTTCTTGATAATTAGATTTGCTTATACATATTGTGATAAATGTTTATGTGTTGTTTATCTAATAATTACAATTTGTATTGCAGAAATTATTAATAATTTGAATTATAATATTTCGTAAGCATTGATCACATCAATAAAGTGCTTTATATGCAGGGAATTCTTGTTTTTGCCTTAGTCATGGCTACATTGGGATGACAAATCTTGCTAGAGTCTATTTCATAGCTTATGTCCAAGGTAAATATATTGACCTTATTGGTTTTCACTACTATTATTTTATTATAAGTTGACAATAGGTTCTCCATTTGTTTCTCTATATCATTCTTTTCTTTGCACTCTACATAGCATCCATGATAAACATTGTCCTTGTTTAGTTTTCCATTGACTGTTTTAGGTCATCTATGTACATAATATATTTATTTCTTCCTTTATATTTTGATTGTAACCATGCATAAGGTGTCATGAAAATTTTCATTGATTTCTCTCATGTTTTGTTTTTTGCAAATATAAACATTGCTTGTCTATATAGTATGATCCCAAATACAATTATGGGCCATTTTCCCATTGAATTTCCACGTGATGACCCTACATCCCTTGGGAAAGAGTGATATTGCTCATATTTTTCAATCCCCAATAAAAATTGGCTCATGAAGAGAAAACATGTCACAATTGGAGTTTAAACTGGGTGGGTAGAGTAACAACTCTTGACCACTTAATCTAGACCCAATTGAAAAATACAATTATGGACCCTATTTTCTTTCTTCCTTAAATGAACCACTTCATGCTTGTCTATATTTTGTGACGTTTTCATGGACTCCCTTAATTAGTTTTTTATGGAATTAAAGTCACCATCTATTTGATCCGACGGTTCCTAGTTTGCATAGACTTTGAAGCAGACGTAGTTTAAAATTCAAATAGTCAAATCCATCTCTGGAATTAGGCTCAGGTTCACTCTCATTCTAGTAATTCTCGTGATTTATCTCTTGGACTTCATGGAACTTTCAATTTTGGTGAGTAACTTATCCCTGTGATATTGAACCTACATACCATCTATTCAAGTGAAATACCCTCAAATCAAGATATATTCTCAACATTGAGGATAGGAGAGGCATAGGGAGAAATACTTAGTTTGTTTAAATCTTGGGCTAATAGATTTTGTATATACCACCTTATCTTATCATTTTGTAGTATGTATGTGTGTGAATGTGATGATTAACTAATCTATATAGATTAGACCGAGGAAAATAGGTAGTTTCCTTTAACTAAACCCAAAAATGGTTGCAATTGACAAAACATGGTCATGTGATCCCTTGTAATGAAAAGGATCTGTCTGTTTAGCAGATTTTTTTTGTACTAATCATTAATATGTATTTTGTGTTTTGAATCTTTGAGTTTTTTGTAAGGATGATCATCTCCATGTGTATTCTTGTTGTGGAGTTATTTTTTCTTCTTGAGGTGCATCACTTTCCTGTTGTACAACCAAGTTGTACTTCTTGAGTTTGAAGCATCGGTTCTTATTTAGGCCATGTTTTTATATTTAGTATAAAATTTCTCAAGATCACTTCTTTTATTTAATCACCAATTTCATTGGTCTAATCACTGATATCCTTGCAAGTAATCTATAATGGTATATAGATCTTGCTAGAACAATTCTGTTAAGTGTTTCTTCGACCTTTTTCTTTACAGTTCATAGATTGCACATTTTATGGTTACTTTTTTTGTTGAGTGTGCATCATGATTTCCTAGCACTCGCTATTGAGGAGGACTGAGTATTTTTTCTTCCATTATGTCATCCTCTTCCTTTTCATAAGAAGTGTCGAATTTCTAATAAGAAACTTTCATTTGTTCATTTCATTTTCATCATATAAATTTAGGTCTATTTAATGAAATGTCTATCTTTGAACAAGTTTTGTTGTTGTTTCATTAAATTTTTGCTTGTATTTTGGCCTTCGAAAAGGATACAATGCCTAATCTGTAAGCCCCACATAGTACAGCATTATGGTGTGCTCCTCACTAGTTTTACCCCATATATTGTTCATCTCTCTGACTCAACAAGTTCTTTTAGTAACATGAGGACCTTGAGAAAATTTCAATTTCATTTTTCCATTCTTCGGCACGTGGTCTTTTCTAACCGTATTATATTGATCATTTTAAACTTGAAATCAATGGGTTTTCTCATTGGATATCAATTGAAGTTTCATAAACATAAGGTTTACCTCCAAAATTTCTTCTCCACATGCTCATGTCCTTTTTTTACAATACATAAAAATGATGAAAGGTTGATTTGCATACAATTTTTCCTTCTTTCATCGATTTTAGTATATTTCCACTTTGGAAAAGGATAATGCATATCCAAAATTTGATATTTAAGAAGACATATATTAACTAATTCCAGGTCTTGAACCCTATAGACAATTACTAATATGATCCCTTCCCTTCTTCCATGACCTTCCACGGTCGGTATCGCTTCACCACCAACCTCTCCAGGCAAGAGAAGCGATCAACCAATGCTCCACAAATGATTTATATAGGAGCCATCGCTTCATATTACACATTTGGGTCATCATAACCATAACCCTATTTACAGTTTTTGGGTAGATGGAAAATCAAGGTAGCAGGGATTTCAAGTAAATTTCAAGTCAATTGGGTCGATGGAAAATCAAGGTAGCAGTGAAGACTTCTCTCTTCAAGTCCATCTCGGGGAGAAGAGAATTGTTTTTAGACTGGATTTTTAACTTGGGGTTCGAAAAAGTTGGTTTTTGAATGTTCATTACTTTAATTGAATCAAAGTGAAGCTTACCCTATTTTACTGTAGAGATGGATGACCCTTAGTTAGGATCATGCTCTATGGTTTTTTGTTTTTTCCCCTTAATCAATTATGAGGTTGGGTTTACCAAATTTGATGTACACACATATACCTAGATATAGATATATATTAATATTTTTGTTGCGGTTGTGATAAGTATGGGGAATCCTGGTGCTTGGTGTCTGCTACTACGCAAGTCAAGGTGTGTCAGCCACTGAGCAAACTTGGAAGGTAGTGAAGGAGATTTTGTTTGGTAGGTTTGGATTGAGGCCATTGGACTCAGGGAACTGCAAATGGATGCCCAGAATGAGGAAGTTGTCAAGTTTTTCAATGTAGAAGAAGAGGAAGAGAATGGTCATGGGTAAGATGGGAAGAGGGGGGATTCATCAGTTAAAAAGAGTAGCTGGTTTGAATCCACATTGTCATCATTCAAGGAGGATAGTTACGACATATAATATCTGAAGGAATTAGAGAACAAGGCACTGCAAGACTTAAAATTGAGGATTGAGTCTGCCATTAAATCCAATGAGTTTTTTTTTGAAGGAATTGGTGCTAATGGTAATAATGATGCAGCAGAAGCAGGAAATAATGGCATGAAGGACGACCAACCCACCAAGCAAAACCCTGATCAGAATGGAAATGGTAATGAGAAAATTGACCAAAATGTCAATGGAAATGAAAAACCTACTGCAGAGGTTTTGCATAGATGTCATGATAATGTTACTATGTGGGTAATTCCACTACTTCACTCAAAGGGTGGTGAGAGGACTAATCAAATCATTTTTAAATTTCTTCATGCTAGAGACTTCAGGGTAAATGATGCATTCATCATGTTGCAGAATAGTGTGGTGTGGAGGAAGGCATTTGGAGCTGGCAATATACTTGAAGAGGATCTGAAATTCAATGAGAATATTGATTCAACGGCCTTCATGCAATGTTTTGATAAGGTGGGCCATCATGTGTGCTACAATGCTTATGGGATTTTTCTATACAAGGAGCTCTATCATAAGATATTTGGAGATGATGATAAGCTGAAGAAGTTTATGAGGTGCAGGGTCCAAATAATGGATAAGGGCATCAAACTCCTTAACTTCAACCCTGCTGGTGTCAATGCCATGATTCAGATCACAGATCTTAAGAATATGCCCAAGAAAGAATTGAGAGTTGCATCAAACCAAATTCTTGCACTTTTTCAAGATAACTACCGAGAGATGGTAGCAAGAAAGGTCTGTAACTACCCAAAATACATATGTTTTTTCCTTTACCGAGCTTTCTTTGATCAATATATTTTATATGTATGTTAATGAATAGAAAGATGACGTTAGTTTTCATAGTAGATCTGGTGTTTGTGGGTTTCAGAACACCAAAAATTGAATTTTTTGATGAATTTTTAGATATATGTTACTTGAAAAATTGTTGTTGGTGTCAAATCACATATATCTTTTGCCCTGATTGAAAAAGGCTAAAATTTACAACATATATTTTACAGAGATATTTTTTATATGATTGTACTAATAGATATCTTTAGGAAGATATTTTTTTATATTCTTTGTTTTATGTACTAAACAATGCAATAATTTCCCACTAAAAATTCGAGTATGGACATCCGATTATTAGTTACTGTTTCATATTCTTTTGTAGTGTGAAAATGCAATATTTTTCCCACAAAAGTTTATGCACAATGAGTACATGGACATATTCAGCATCTTGTTTCTCTTTCTTTCTTTTGTTTTTTTCTTTTTTCTTTTTTTTGGGAAGTGCATTAAGAAAAATGTCCAGATGAGATGCACCGCAAGGAGGGGAATTCCTTGGCTCATGTGCATGAAAGTTATCTATTCCATCAAAATCACACTAGGCTTCCACTAGGCATCTTTCTTTCTAAAGTTCATACCATTTGGGTGCCAGAGCAGACCACAGCTAGAATGGATACTTGGTAAATGGTTTAACACGTTGCCAATCTCACTAGTGAAATTCCTATTAGAAATTGTTTTTTGGTGCCAATGTCCTCCAATTATTATTTATACTTATCCTAATGATTAAGAGAGTCATTAGAGGAAATTTCAACTAAAAATGGGCCTTCTAAAAAAACTTAATAAAATAATATTTATTAATTTTGGAGGAAGAAAAGAAAAAACTACTTTTTTGTTTGTATTTTCGACATATCACCAATTGTTTCTACTCAAATTTCGATCAGGAGATCTCGTTGGATGCAGAACTAAATTCCGCATCCAACGAGTACCCACTTGGCATACTTTTGATGGACCCCGCTATGATGATGATGTCATCATCACATTTTTCAGGTATTTCTTGTTTTGTGGGTAGCGGGGTCCATCAAAAGTATGTCGAGTGGGTACTCGTTGGATTCGGAATTTAGTTCATCATGATGTTTTTTCAGGTATTTCTTGTTTTTGGGGTAGCAGGGTCCGTCAAAAGTATGTCGAGTGGGTACTCGTTGGATGCGGAATTTAGTTCCGCATCCAATGAGATCTCCTGATCGAAATTTGAGTAGAAACATGGGGAGATATGTCGAAAATACAAACGAAAAAAGTAGTTTTTTTATGATACCTATCCCCAAATTTATATTAAAAAGGTGTTTAAGAACTATACGGTATTTCAAATTTAAAGCAATTTCATTAGCTAACACATGATGACATGGAATTTGAATTAGAGTTAAAAGGCCCATTTTGAGTTGAAATTTCCTCTAATGATATGCAATGTTGGAAGCTGTGAGGAGATTAAATGTATTTGTGTGGTGTTTCAGTAAGTGAAGAACACTTCTCTCAAGCTTTCCTTGTTCTATATGCATTTCCTATTTTTTTTTATGATCCCACTGAATCATAGCTTTTTTTATATCAGTAAACCACTTTTCTGACCTTTTAAGTTCAGTGTTATTGTGCTTTTCATCCAAGTTTGCATGGTTCAAAGATGGAGGAAAATATACACTGAGATCTTTGTTTGATCACAATATGGCACCAGGAGTATTGTTTTTCATGCTTAAGATAGCCCCCACTATTTTTTTCCCAAGGAAAATGGGAAAACCTAAGGGATGCTTCCCCACATTTGTGGATAGCATCATGATTCCCTAGTGAACCTTTGGTGTAGACTCGTGCACCCAAAAAAAAGGGGTTTGAGTGGGGCACCTTCTAGTATGGAACTAAACAAATTCCCAGCAATGTTGGTGACAACATAGTGAGTTAACCCTTTAGGTTAAGATATCCCCAACTGTTACAAAATACAATGAGGGAATTAGGTTTTTCTTAAGCAACTCATGGAGGAAGCCCTTCCTTTCCATCTTATCCCAAAACTTTGAAGAGAATGAAATCATTCTGTGAAGTATATTAATTGGCTATTTTACCTTTCTAGGATTTGAATTCCTATCTCACAATTTCTATATTACAGATCTTACATGATACTACTTTTCGGTTGTCGCTTCTAACTGTCGTTGCCTCTGCCAGGATTCAAAATGGTCATTTCAAGTACAATGTTTAAGTATTTCTCCACTCCTACTAATTGTCAAGTATTTCATATGCAAATAAGTCTTTTTCTATATTCAGTTTCAAGCTTGGGTTTTTTACATATGTTAAGTGATAAAAAGGAGAGTGTACTAGACTCAGTTTTATCAAATTGACAAATCACCTCTTAATTTGTGTTTTCTCTATTTTCCAGGTATTCATTAATGTCCCATGGTATTTCAATGCATTGTAATCCATGTTGAGCCCATTCCTGATGTAGCGTGCAAAGAGCAAATTCGTCATAGCACATGAAGGAAAAGTCACAAAGACCTTGTACACGTATGCAAAATTCCTTCTTTGATGCAATGAAAATGTGCTTAACCTCAATTGAAGACTCTGATATAGGATAGAATGAAGGATATATTCAATGGAATATTCGTAGAAGCTTATTTAACCTTTTATTTTACTTGCAAATTTATATCCCCAAAGAATGTGCCTATACAGTATGGAGGACTTAGCAGGCCCAAAGATGTAGATTTTGGTCCTCACAAACCTGCAGCAGAGTTCTCCATTAGAGTTGGGGAGAAAATCAATCTTGAGATTGAGGGGGTGGAGGTAATGTATGTCAATAATTTCTCAATTTTTTAGAATTTGTGATAGTGCCTGCATTCAAATTTGGCTCTTTGGCTGCAATTTTGTTTCCAATATACTTCCAAATTTGATAAGGTTTAGATTTCTCTCTTTTTGTTCGTGGGTGTTATATTTGAGATTGTGTTTGTCCTTAGGATCTATGGGATTGGGATTTTAGTTTTCTTTTGTATTCCTACAATTTCTATCGATATGATGTTTACTAAGAATTCTCACATTTAAGCATAGGATGAATAATTGTGTAGAAATTCATCTTTTTGTTTTGGGTTTTAGATTTGTGCTTGATTCCTTCTTAATTTTATTGATATTAGTCTTTTCATTGCATGTTAATGTAACCATGCCCCTTTATCAAATAGGAAGCAACAAGTGATATGGAGGGGATTGAATGGGTCAACGACACTATGAAAAAGCTTAAGGTATCTTCTCCAATTGGCTTGAATATGACCTGAAAATCAATAATTTCTTTCTTTCCCACCATCTATTGTATTTTTAAATTTCAATCAATGATATGTTTTGAATAGTCATGTCTTTTATAATATGATATATTTTGGATATATGCTCAGGTCAGTATTCTATATTAGCTGACACCTAAGTCACTTGGTTTGTGTTTGTGTTCAAGTTTGAATTTAGTGACACTCAAACGTTGCGTAAAATAAATCAAAACAGAAATAACCCCAACTATAGAAGGCATACATTAGTTTGAAATTTTGACACTTATGACTTGAAATGTTACTATAAGTGTCTTTGATTGCATGTGCTCATCTCTATTGTGTAATATGTTTGTTTGTAATATCTTTACTTTAGTTTCTAGTAAACGTGTGTCTGACTCTACTTTGCATCTAGTCTGGATTCTTAGACATCCTTTGGAGTTAAAGTGGTTCAAGTTTATTTATAGTTATTTTGCATAAAAATTATTGTTATCACTAAAATCCCTTGTTTGGAAGTGTTGGATAGGTAGTTTTATCGGATTGGAGATGCTAAATACTTGAAGCTCATTCCCACAGGAGTGTTGTGTCTTTCATGCTTAGAATCAATGTAGTAAATTGTTTCCTAGGCCCAATGGATAAGGAACTAATATCCTCGTCTACTCCTACTTCTTATTTATTTTCTCATTTACACTGATTTTGTAGTCTTACTTTAGGGAAACACCCATGGATCTGGCATGAACAAGACTGAAGCCCAAGGGAGAATGTTGAGGTGAAAATGGCCATTTCCCTGAGCTACTGAGTTTGTTGTAGGGATGGCTCTACCTTGCAGCTATAAAAACCCTACAAATTTTCAGCTAACATATGATTTGAATTTTAGATAGGTTTAACAATACAGGACTTCTCCTCCATAATCATTTGGACACTTGTTGAGACACTTTTGGAGGCTTATTTAAATTCAATTTCAAAATTAAACTCATCCCTAGATAAACTCTATACTCAACTAGCCCGTCAAAAACCCTGTAGTATTAGTTTAGGGAAACACCCCTGGAGCTGGCATGAACCATCCCGAAGCCCAAGGGAGAATGGTTAGGTGACAATGGTCACTTCCCTTAGTTACTAAGTTTGTTGTAGGGTTGGATCTTCCTTGCAGCTATAAAAACCCTAAAAATGTTCAGCTAACATATGTTTTGAATTTCAGAGAGGTTTAACAATGTAGGACTTCTCCCACATAATCATTTGGACACTTGTTGAGACACTTTTGGAGTCTTATTTCAAGTCAATTTTAGCAGTAAAATCAGCCCTAGATAAACTCTCTACTCCACTAGCCAGTTCTGGAAACTCATAACAGTCATATAGCATGCATTGGGGCATGATGCATCACACTCGGGCATATCATACTTGGAACATATTTTCATAACATATAGGACTTGTTGTCATTGGCACTTGGAGTGGATTGCAACCAGCAACGATGACCCTTTTCTCAGCATATTTTGTGACAGATTGGTGAGTTTGTAGGACTGTATAGACAAATTGGAGGAAACCCAAGCTGAAGATAACCTCAACACTCCCATAAATCCACATTTGAAATTTCTGTAGCAGCCCTTCTGGACAAATCTGAGATAAGGGTTTAGGATTCCATCCAATAATCTATACCTGCTTATGAAGGCATAAGCTCTGAGCTCTCACATGGAGAAAAACATATGATTCAATAATAGTATTCATGACATCTTTCATGTAGTTTATCCAAAAGGAAAGTATTAGATTGAAAGGTTGTTAAGAATTCTCTCAGGTCGTAGAACATCTTCTTTGTTATTAAGCTGGTATTTTGAAGCATCTAGAATTATTATCTATGGAAACATTTTGATCAATCCTGAGCATCAATTTCAAGGTTAGCTGGTTTTATATTTGAATCACATTTGGATATAAGCGAGGAGCCATTTGCATAAACATTCTGAAAGGTGAGACAACAAGACTGACTCAAATCATCCTTGAATTTTATGGTGACAATGATGAAACCATGTACCAAGGGGAATGTTTGTGGAAGCCTTGTGTAATCTCTATATTAATAGACCTTAGATTATTTTGCAGCATCCCTCGAACAATATGCAATTTCCTCATTTAGGTCTCATTTCATTATGTCCTACCATGTCATTCATACCTAAGAAAGGGAAACTTTTGATAAGCGCAGCATTATTCCAAAGGCATAACCCATGTAACCAGTATTCTTAAAAAATCTGAGTAAACCCTAATCAGTGGTGGAATATATTGTTTAATGATATATGTTTTCATCCAAGGGTCTTGGAGGTTCACATGAGAATTTCATAATGTATTGACCCTCATCTTTATTAAAAGGTTTTACAGAATTCCACCAATTGTTTCCATAATAGAATATCAAACTTCTTAGTAAAAAATTTTGAATGGTATTAATTACCTGAGTGTATTTCAGCTACATTTTACCACTACCTTACCCAGGGGAAATCATAATAAACCATTTCAGTACCTCAGGTATTTTCTCCATCCCCAGATTGGTACAATAACATGATCGAAGTTTCCTTGGCACATGAGATTGGCCCCGACATCAAGGAAATGGTCATCTAATGTAGAGCACAATAGTTTCAATGCATTATGAGTAGAATCCTGATGGCATAGGCTAATGATTAATTCTTTTTAGCTCAAACAATAATAAAAGAGACACACGCTCTAGTTTCCCAAGGCTACTTCCTACTGATTTTTGGTGGAGAAAATTTCAGTTTCATGGTAAATATATCATAAGCAATATCATGATTGACGTGGTTTGAAAGTTATTTTGATAACATGTACTAAAATAGACGAGAACCCTTACATTTTATGCAAGCAACAAAGACGATGCACTAGTGATTGGGAGATAACACCGTCTCAAATGAACAAGTACTCCAGAAACCTATGAATCTGCCAATATAATGGTAAGTGTGATGATTTGTTCATGCATATAGAATACTTATATAATAGAAGATTGTATTTTTGAATGAATGTGTTTAAATGGTGAATGTTATCTTTCCAATCACAAAGCAATGTAATTTTAATTCATTTCTGATATTTGGCTGAGTGTGATTTTAGCAATTTAACCATATTTTGGTGGTTCATTTGTTAACAATTAAACCATATTTTCTAGCACTGTTATTCTTGATGGTGAACTTTCAGCTACTTTTGGCCTACTTGTAAACTTATGTTGGAATAATCATATACATTTCTCACCCTTTTCCACACTTTTCTTGGATGGGTTCTCTTGTTTTTAAAAAATATGAACGATTATGAGAATCAACAGATAGGAAATAACATTGTTCTGTCTCTTTAAGCTTTTCCCATCCAACCAAGTAACTTGTCCAAGGGTCCGGTTGACATCGGAATTTGCACTGTTTGTATAGGACAAAGAGAGAGCAACAAGATCTATAGTTAGGCAGGGCGGTGAGAGAAGTAAGTTTGAATGGGTTAGGAAGACACATTCACTCTAAAAGTGAACTTTTCCCTCTCCTTATTAGCTGCAAGGGAACTACCAAATATCTACAAAGAAAAGAGAAAAGTGATTTTGTGCATTTCATATTATTTCCTTTTCTTGTATTAGAAATTACAAATACAATTTGGGTAACCTAGAGGTGAATGTTGAATATAGATAAGAATATGTTGGCCCATAAAAATAAAATTACTCTCATCGCAGTCTAAGATATTAAAGATGAGTATTGTGGAAATTTGTAGATTAGTGATCACGCCATAGTCAAGGTGTCATACTGTCAAGTTACATCAATTGTATCCTTAGGTGATTTTCCTTTGAGCACCGAAGAGGTATGGTTAACTACGAATGAGTAAGTAAATTGGATATTTTTTGAACAATCATTCACAAAATCACAGTTTAGAATCTTTATGAGTTTTAAAGTTTAGAAAGGTCAATGCTATTTTCTTGGTTGCACATATATATCAATAAAGTAGGCATAACCAACCACAATTCTGAGTTTTGTGTTTTTTTTAGGTACTATTTCTTTTTGAGAGGGTGGTGGTTGGTGTTGGATTTGATCGCAACCATATGCTATTTATGGAAGACAACAAGGGCACATGGTAGAACATAGTTTTAATTGATGGTGGACTTGTAATTTTTGGTTATTTTCTTTACTACATAAAACTAAATCTAGGAGATGAGATAAATCGGTTACCATCTTATGTGTATCTCAAATATTTATATTTTATAATGTTTAACTATCTCAGGAGTTTTGTAAAATTTTTGGATGAAAGAAAATCCTCTCCCACCAGATCCAAATATGGGTCACATGTATGATCATCTTTCATTGATTAATTAAATGTATATGTAGAATTTGAAGACATACACTCTCATGAAAACAGTTTGTGTAGACCTAGTTGTGATTTTAAAGATGAAGAATTTAGGTTTGGGACAAATTATTCTAGTACTGTCTGCTTTATTACAATGTCTCCTTTGTTATTTTTGGAATCTTGAGCAAAGTATTCCATTAGATTCTCTAGTCCTTTAGTTCCTAGCAATTCATTTGATTTTTAAATTTTAAATCTTGGTGTAAGAAATGTTCCCGATCCATCGCATTTGTTTTTATACATCAAAGATCCATCATCGCATTATAAAACTTGTTAGGTTCTTTAGTTCTTAATTTTTATGAAGTCCCTGAGCCTACCTAATTGGCTTCTAATTGAGCTATTAGCCTAATTCTATATTATATTCTCCTAAAGTTGTGTGTCGTGATCTGTCTAATAGTAATGTTGATCCATGAACTGTTTGTTTGGTATGCATATTGGTGGTAAGTTTACAGAAAGGGTTGGTGACATTAACCAATGAATTTTACTTACAACTGTATTGAAAAATTAAAATCTATCTAAGCTATTTTTTCAAAAGATATATTTTTTTCATTATTTGGTTTCTTCCTACAGTTTTCAAAAGGCTTCAGAAAGTTCTATGGTCAAGAAAAACATGGGGAAAACATTGATGCAATTGAGCCATCCAAGGATCCTAGAGGTTAACATGAGAATTGCATAACGTAATGAACCTCATCTTTATTAAAACATTTTTACACAATTCCACCAATTGTTTCCATGATAAAATATCAAACTTCTTAGTAAACAATTTTTCATTGTACTAATTACCATTATGTATTTAAAGTGCATTTTACCACTACCATACCCAAGGGAAAGAACAATGAATCGTTTCAGTACCTCAGGTATTTTCTTCATCCCTAGATATACATCTAAGGCATCACTGTCTAACCTAGTTCATTGTTTTTCTACTTTACAAGTGAGATTTTTTTATTGGATTTTGCAAGAGTGAACTTAACTAAGTGGGTCATTGAGTATGAATAGCATGTTGCTGATTCTTTTCCATTGAGTATGAAGAGCCTGATGCTGAGGTTTTCAAGATGCTAAGTATGGTTTAATTGAAGCTGATGTGGGATCTAAGTATGGCTTAGCATCCAAGTACAAGTGGGATGGTTTAGCCATTGCAATATTTTGAAAATTCATCGATGTACTAGATTATTTTCATGTAAAGTTATATGGAGATAGTTTTTTAGAAAACTCATATTTATTGTAATACTTGACATTTCATATTATATAACTTGTGTGGTTTAAAACTTATATGGTTGTACTTTATATTATTTATAAGTGTTGTAATTAACTAATTAATGTAACATTGCATAATTCGCATGTGTATTAGATGATGATAAATAAAGTATGATTCTTTTTTCAATTTAAACATAATATCATATTAAAAATTTATATTGATTAATAATGGACACCATTAAAACTACTAAAATACAATAACCACACATAAAACAACTAAAAATGACTAAATTAGTGACCAATAAATGAGATTAATGACCAAAATTTGCATATAAAATGACAAACAATTGAGAGATACGTGACCAAACAATGAGATATAAAATACTAAAAAATGATCAAAATTCGCATATCAATGACCAAAAAATATTTTTGGTGGCTAATTTACGGTCTGTCATTACGTGACCAAATTTGGTCATATTCTAGTTTGTCATGTGGTCATTAATTTGGTTATAAATGTGGTCATATATTTTTTCATTGATTCAAATATATGACCAAATTAATGACCATCTGAAAAGCTATAAATGACCAATTTTTTTCGCATAATAAAAGACCGTAAACTAGCCACCAATGATCACCAAACCAAAAGTGGTCATTGATATGCAAATTTTGGTCATTTTTTGGTCACCAATCTCTCATTTTCCACTAGTGTATGTATTGGGAGGGGGGTCAACAAAAGGAATCTTGTAGGTAATTATCAATATCTAGTAAAATTAGGGGTATTCTTTAATATCCCATGAACGAAGGCGCTATGACATGGTTTCACTAAGTGAAGAACCTGTGGTTTGTGTTTATTTTCACTATATTATCAAATTTCATTTGGCCCATTCTTCTATGCATAAATTCATCCACAAGGAGGTGTTAGAACGTTGCAACATTTTCTTTGTCTTTCATTTTTAAAGTATGAAACTATCCTCTATGAGTTTGGAGCTTTCCCTTCTTAACCTTGTCATCGCATGCATAGATATTTCGAATCTTGTCCCAAATATTACCCTATGTTCTTGTTTCTTTTACTTCTTTCACCATTATAAATTATTCTTCTATTGATTTAGATACCCACACAATTAATCTTCTTCTTCAAAAAGGATTTAATTACACTATTGTTCCTTACCATACACCATTAAAAAATATTTTATGCCCTATTGAATATTTTAAAATCTAGGTTCCATATTCACAACATTGAAGAAATAAGATAAAATGCATTTAAATCCTTGGTTCTTCCAAATACTCCTCACCCAACCTTAGTAGAGATGAATTCATGTGCTTTAGTTCCTTAAAAACAATATCAAAATAATCACTCTAAAAGAAAATAAATGGAATGCTTTGGTTGTCATGACAAACTCCCATTATGAAACCAAATTGCTTGATATAATTTCATCTTCCTCATACAAACCCTTATCAAATAATCCACTTAATCAAATAATTGACTACGTAACTAGACCCATCAATTCCTCTTCAGTAGATCTCATTATAAAAACATGTATCCTTCCTTGCAACCCTTAGATCCCCAAAATTTCCAAACAACCCAAAATTCATAATAAATATATATCTCCCTTTTCCCTATGGTAAGTACCATTGGTGCACCTACTTATACCCTTGTGAAATTTTATTTGAAAAAATTCAAGATTTTTTATTTGGCCAAATCCTATCATTTATAAAATATTCATATAAATTTATCTTAAATACAAAAGGATTACACTTATGTGACTAAGATCTTTGAGTAATCTTTGATGTAGTTTCCTTATTTACTAAGATCCCAATCCACAAGGACCTTGATATCATCTCCAAGATTGTTGACTTTGAAACCTTAAACCTTATCAGAATTTGTCTAATCTCTACTTTCATCAACTTCAAAGTAAACTCTATGAACAAATGGAAGGCACTTCAAGAGTTTCTCCATTATCCCATATACTCTATAACATCTTCAAGGGGAATTTTGAATCTTTATCCCTTAATAGCTATCATTTCAAAACTAAATGTTGGTTTTGGTTTTAACATGACACATTTTTCATTTGGTCCCATTATCACTCTTATCTTAACTCATTTTATGATCATCTTAATAATGTGTTCTCGTCCCATCAAATTTACAATGAAAAAAACCATTCTCTTTCTTTCCTTAATTTTTTTGTCACTGGTCAACTTGACGACTCCCTTCTCCATAAAGTGTTTCAAAAAAGGACTCATACCGACAATTACCTCCATTCCAATTTTCACTACCACTCTACTAAAAAATCAATCATCCTAAAAATTCTCACTATGAAGCTTAATTGAATCCTTTCCCCTTAAATCCTAAGAAAACAGTGAAACTACCTTACTAAGGATATGGAATCAAATGGTTATTCCTTGTCGCAAATAAACAAATATTTCTAGAGTGTCATTTTATCTAACCGTGAACCTATAAACAATTGTTTTGCTTCTCCTTCTCAAGGCCAAATTTCTCTCCCATACAATTATACTATTATGGACTTCTTATAAAAAATCCTATCTAAAAATAAGATTAAAACTCTCTTTATAAAATCTCAGAAACCCTTAAGCAATTATTTCAATCCATTAAATATAAATTTGATCCTTTACTATCTCAAGATGTAGATCAAATTCCTTACTTTTGTGCTAAATCTTATATTAGTTAAATTGGTCGATGAATTCAAACACGTCTTAAAGAGCATACTATTGATACTATAACCATATTTGAAAGCCTAAAATGTTTATCACTCTCATGAAACTGAGAACCTAATATGCTTTGACCAAACTAAAACATTACTCTCTAGTACTCATCATTCTTGTTGCATCATTAGAGAAGCTCTATAAATAGATAAAAATCCTTTAAGTTTTATTGGAGATTATGGTTATAAGCTAATCCATTCATGTAATTTGAGTATCTATGACCTTGGTTAATAAATTATTTCCCTACTTCTCATTGCTTTGAATTTTATTCTTGCACATGTAATCATTCTCCCCTAGTTCACTTAGCCTTTCTTTTGTTTTCTTTGGCATAGTCTTATTCTATCCTTCGCTTGTCCTCCAAGTTTTTCTAAATCCTAATATGTATCCTCTTATACATTTATCGGGTGTTTAATTCTTATGTTTAACCTTTATTGCATAATTCATTCAATCATCACATTTACATAGAGCCTCAACAATAACATCATGTCACTTACAATAATTGAACTTAAGTAGGGAGGGTAAGAATCATTCCTCCCAACCACCTAAGCTACATCCAATAAACATTTATTTATTTATTTTTACCAAATAATACCAAATTTAAATAAATAAAAAATGGTATTTATCATTATTTTATTTTTTACTTTTCTAAATGTTAGCTTCTAAGTTAATTTCTTACCCTTTTCTTTATGATTTTATGATTTCAATTTCACTCTATATTTTTTTCACTATTTTTTCCTATTTAATTATGTTATATTTTTATGAATCTTTAATTGTGTTTTCTTCTAAGTGACCACTTTTGAAATTTACTAATAATGACATGTTATTTTTATACCTGCCTCAGCAGGTATATTGTAATCGATCGAAGTCAAACTCCATTGACTTTGGGTATTAGTTGGTGTCTTTTGAGGCACTTATAAAGAATTAAAATCTGTTTTCCAAAGTATGACTTAGGGGTTTGCAAAATATTTTTTTAATTTTGTTAAAAAGCTATTTTTCTAAACAGCTGATTGGTGGAGAGGAGATGATGTCAACATTGGGATTTGGTATCTGGATTTGAGTTGACATGTGGCAAGATGACATCATTGGAGCCAGCTGTTCAGAGCAGATTTGATGGCGGCGGGCTCCACTCAGGGTGCGCTCGTTTGAGCAAAGCAGCGATCCCGGTAACGTGAGGGCATGACATGGAGGTTCCATATATTATGTTGAACTCCGTTCCATGGAAACCCACCCATCACAGCCAAATTATAATGCTGAACCAAATTCATTAGGAAAGCCAGCATTGCCACAGTTATAAAAGCAATGCAAGAGATCCTGACACTAATCTCGTCCGGGTTTTTGAGGAACAGCGCAAATGTCATGTGTGCCATGGTGAAGGAAAATGCTATCTAAGCTGCCACATATCCAAGGGTACCTACGCAGCCCAAGAGAGCTTGCTTCCATTCTGGAGCATTCAATGCAAGTAACTTGCGGAAGGAAGGAGATCTCCCAGGTTTGTTATGTGCACTAACTTCTTGTACCTCTTCTCGTTCCATGCCGGATGTGCAACCGTCAAACCGAATCAAAGCACCATCTAAGCTTTGGATATCGCTAGTTACTCCTGATGCATTCATTGAATCAAGTAATCCAGTGTTAAGAGTATTGGTATCCTGTGATGGGGCCTTCTCCTGTATTTGCACCAAAGCTGCGTATGCTCCATTTGGTTTCATAATTAGTTCATCGTGTCCACCGAATTCAATGACTTGGCCATTTTTTAACACTGCAATTTTATCAGCTCCTTTTATACTGGAGAGACGATGGGCCACAATAAGCGTTGTGCATCCTATAGAAGCTTTATAAAGGGAATCTTGAATGACCTTCTCTGATTCAGCATCCAGAGCACTTGTGGCCTCGTCTAAAAGTAGGATCGAAAGATTTTTCAGCAACGCTCTAGCTATGGCTATTCTCTATTTTTGGACTCCGGACATCTGAAGCCCACGTTCTCCCACCTGTATTTTTATTTTGGTTGCCCGACAAAACCAAATCGATTAAAAAACAAACCATCAGAAATAAAAATATACATTTTTACAATTCTTGATTCCATAATTCTATAGCATGTTATTCTGTGAGCAGTAAGGTTGTTCATCAGTAGCCAATTATGTATGCTGCAAGATATGCAAAGAACAATTCTCAGATGTAAAACTCAAAATACAAAATAGAACCTGTGTGTCATAGCCTTTTGGGAGTTGGGTGATGAAGTTGTGCGCATTGGAGTCTTTTGCAACGCTAATAATTTCATCCATTGTCGCATCATCCTTCCCAAACAACAAATTTTCACGAATGGAAGCAGCGAATAGAGCAGGCTCTTGATTAACTAGCCCGATTTGGTTACGGAGCCATTTCAGTTGCAGGCTCTTAATATTCTCTCCGTCCAGAAGAATCTGTCCTTCCATTGGATCGTAGAACCATTCTAATAATACAATAGCTGTTGATTTTCCAGATCCACTGGCGCCTACTAAAGCCACTGTTTTGTGTGCCGGTATAGTGAGGCAAAATTTGTGAAATATCATGCTCTCTGGTCTTGATGGATAGGCGAATTCAACATTCCGAAATTGGACCTCTCCTAATACCGTTTCCAATACTTTCCCTGTAACATCCTCTGAATTGATCTATGGTATTCTCTCAATCATTTCAAATATGCGAAAAGCGGCAATGCCTGCTTCAGATAAGTACTTCAGATTTGAAAGTGCGAGCGACAGAGACCTGAGATCAAACGGATAAATGAGGTACAAATAAAATCAGAATAGCGAAGCATGAAAGAATAATTGTAATAAGTCTTACAGTCCACCAAGGATAATGCAGCAGCCTCCACCAACAATCTTCCCTCCGCTAGCTTCGTGATGTAATACCAATTGGATTCCATACCATGACATGAATGCCCACAAGGCGAAAATTACTGATCTGTTGCCACCTATGGAAAGGCCCTTTGCCAAGCCTTGTTTAAGCCCAAGTTTTACTGTTCCAACAAGTGATGAAGAAAATTTGGCTATAGCCTTTTCTTCTCCAACGAATGAATAAACGATTTTAATAGAAGATATTGCTTGTTTTGC
Organism: Pseudotsuga menziesii; assembly: GCA_001517045.1. Taxonomy (NCBI): domain Eukaryota; kingdom Viridiplantae; phylum Streptophyta; class Pinopsida; order Pinales; family Pinaceae; genus Pseudotsuga; species Pseudotsuga menziesii. The sequence continues at coordinate 269,686 of LPNX010353600.1, read as the reverse complement.
AATTATACTGGATTCGTTATATTCTGCGTGCATCTTTCTGGCTATCGCAATTAGCGTTCTACCGTAAAGCATTCCCCCGACGATCAATAAACTGGCCAGTGGCAATGTCACCAACGCCAGCCTCCATGACGAATAGAAACTGGCCGCATAGGTAAAAATGAAATTGGAAAAATTCGTACTGAAATTGGGAATCTGAAAACTCATAACAGATAATTAGAATCTCTCATAAAGTAATTTGTTTAGGTAACTATTTAGTTTACTTAATTTTGTGGAGATGATTGATGAACTGATCTTAAGCTAAAGATAAATATTAGTTTTGTGGAGATGACTAATCTGATGTTAAGTTAAAGGTAAATATTAAACTAATTATTATATAGTTGAAGTTATTTATTTATAATATAACATAAACAAAGACAAATACTATATAATAAATAGACAAAAAAGTTATTATTGTTATCTTTTCTTTAACTTTATTAAGTAGATAGGCTTTTTTATTTGAGATTTGAGATGGATTAAGGATAATTAAAAGAATATGAGGAATAAAAAATATTTTCCACTTCATAACTATCTCTCAACCATTTGATCCAGCCACAAACTACAACCATGCAATGTCGCTCCCTAACCGCCCTTTGCTGCAACAACCCACTTACAGTATAGTTCTTTCTCCTGCGGCTTCTGGATTGGGCTGTCAGCAAGCTAATCCCAAACAGACCTGCTCGCAACCTAACAGAGAAATTGCAGTGCACTCTGGTTCAAATCAAACTTTATCTTCGTCATCATATAAAGATTCAAGTCGTACATTTATATCAATCTAGCCTGCACAACAACGAAGCCGATTTTTAGGCATCGGTGGGGGATTTGAATTATTGCAGTTACTATATTCTAACGTTCCGAGATCTGCATCCCGGGAACACTTTCAAACGTCTCAAACAAGGAGAGCCTGTTTGAATGATTTAAATCATCCTCCACTCAGCGAAGATTGAATTGATTTCCCTTCGAAATCAATAGATTGTCACTTCACTTTTTGTATTTTGAGTGGAGTTTGTAAAAATTTCGATAACATTACTCCTCCAGATAGTTTTGACAACACAGTGTCTCAATATTTCAGGGTATAAATTTCCTAATCATGAAAACAATGCATTCTGAGTAGGTTTTGTAATTTTATTGTTATTCTGATACAATATGAATTCTTAATTTGCATGGCAGAGTGAAAGTGAGAACTACTTCAATGTGATCAAAACTTGCTGGAATGTGATTGATGAGATGTCATCAACTCCTGAAGGCTTGAAATATCTGCGAAAGGCTCTCAAAATTTTCCAGTACCGACACTGAATCTCTATGAAATGCATGCCTTTGTTCTATGGATCAAACATACAGCTGATAGGGGCATGAAATTACATGTAGTTTGAATCATGTATATTTTAACATAAGAAACCGTTCTTGTTTCAGATCAACTAGCGATAGTGATATTGCTGGGAATTTGGATGGGTGGTTGTATGATGCTTATTACAATGCTTCCATGACAGATTATCCAGTTGCAGCCAGCTTTGTTCAGCCTTTTCCAGCGTTTCCTGTGAAGCAAGTAATTGCAGTAGCCTTCTTAATTTGCATGAGCAGATTTAAGAGAATTTATATAGCTTTTATAATCTCTTTAAATTGTTTTGTTGCCCCTATAATAACAGATGTGCAAGGCAATAGATAATCCCTTTGGCGGTACAGACCTCCTCAGTCGATTATACGGTGCAGTAAACGTTTATTATAACTACACTGGGAGCAGTTCTTGCGGCTTTGATTTGAACTCGAGTGATCCGCATGGAGAGTCTGGCTGGTCATTTCAGGTTGAATATTGTTCACTGGTTATTATTATTTTTTTATATAAATTTTATTAAGAGGCGTGCATTAAATTTTATAAGAGATCATAATTATTTTTCCACAAAAAAAATTGTAATATATTTATATCAAAAATATATTACATTCTACACATGCATATAATAAAATTTGCATTATTTCTCTAAATTGTAGAAGCCTTCTACTACTAGAAAGCCCTTACACTCAACAAAACAATTTTCTATCTTTGTACTAAATAGCTATTCATACATAATATTTCTCAACCATCAACAAAATCTAGATCTTCAAAATTAACAAGTAGCCTCAACTCCATTTTTCTTAATTGTACATATTCCATTTCTAGTTTTTTCCTTTCTTTGAAAGCTTGACTTACCTTACTATGTGTCACGTTGCTGCAACTTAACTTCTTGTTAAGCTCTTCTTCTTGTAGGACACTTGCACACTTCAC